>OX453321.1:16614172-16878566 GCA_949710035.1 Crambus lathoniellus
TAAAAACAGTATTATACTGTTTTTCACTACATTATACTTTTTACTGTTGAACAAAAAAAAAGTATACAAATATACTGTTTTCAGCAAACACTGTTATCCATAGGTCTATTTAATTATTTTTATAAAAAAATAAAACCGCCTTCAAAAAAACCACATCAAAAAAGTAAGAAATAATTCCTCACCAAATAAATAACGTAAGTACTTTGAAGTCGGGCGTGAAACATGTACAATTTCTTGTTGTTTTTGTTAAAACCCGCCCGACTTCAAAGTACTTACGTTATTTATTTGGTGAGGAATTATTTCTTACTTTTTTGATGTGGTTTTTTTGAAGGCGGTTTTATTTTTTTATAAAAATAATTTTTATTTACTCTTTTTAGTGCATCGTGCAGGCAATTTACGTGTTTTCTGGTAAATAGGTATGTGATCAAACTCAATACCTCCTTTTTCGAAGTCGGTTAAAATACCTTGAGGTATCCCCTTTTTAACAAAACAAGAATCATCTAAATCGGTTTATAAACAAAGGAGTTATG
Organism: Crambus lathoniellus; assembly: GCA_949710035.1. Taxonomy (NCBI): domain Eukaryota; kingdom Metazoa; phylum Arthropoda; class Insecta; order Lepidoptera; family Crambidae; genus Crambus; species Crambus lathoniellus. Next base: position 16,614,703 of record OX453321.1, read on the forward strand.
CCTAAAGATACGTATTAAATTCACATAAAGTGGTAACGAAAACGACAGTATTTTCAAGATTTCCTGAAAACTACTGAACCGATTTCAAAATTTCAAAAAATGGGACCAACTTGGAAACCAACCTGATGTAATAACGTTTGAACCATTTCAATCGGTTCAGCCGTTTTCGAATAATCGGTGGACATACATAAAAAAAAAAAAAAAAAAAAAAACATACATACAGACGAATAGAGAACCTCCTCCTTTTTGATTTAGAAGTCGGTTAAAAAGTAAACGCCCAACACTGCGTTTTAAGGCCTCTCCTGTAATGATGCTTACGAAGCTTTCCAAAATGACTTAAAATTGATAAGTTGTGTGAGAAGCACAAATAAATATGTCTGCAAAACAACAAAACATTAAAAGCAATAAAATACTGCTCGTTTTTCTAAAATACTGTTTATTTTTCTTTTCCGACCTTAATATACTTTTCTTTTGTAAAAAAAAGTTGGCAACCCTATGCCCTTCATATGTAAATAGCGGCCTGTACTAAAGGCGCGCTTACACAGGCAATTAAAATTCCCCGCTAAATGAGACGTTACGACCACATCAAGCAATTAAGGGCGATGGCATAATGTCAATATGTAGCAGCCTATTGCTAAGATACACATTTCTACGAAATATAGATCAACATCGCTCCACCTATTGCTCGAAAAATTGCCCGTGTAAGCGCTACAGGAGCGCTTATACGGGCAATTTTTCGAGCAACAGCGTCAGAAAAAAAGGTCAAGTGGCAGCCAAATAATATACCTACTATTACTACTACAATCACTAACTTATCATAGCAATCCGTTACGTATATTTTCACTTTATTTTTACTTTTTGTTTCCGAAACTTTGCAAAAACCAAAATAAACTTAACGCAATCTTGAGTGAGGGTCTGACTCCGCTACCGTGATAATACCACAACTGTGTAACACGCACACACTCTCTCTTTTAGACCTGAGATTATGGAAGTTAAGCAACTATCTCTATGGTCTGTCCCATGATGGGTGACCATTTGTACTCACTTGAACCCCTTCTCCAGAACATTATAGTATTTTACCACGTAGCGTCGCATATCGCCAGATATTATGTTGCGGTCTCTCTCTACCACACACACTCTCTCTTTTAGACCTGCGATTATGGAAGTTAAGCAACTATCTCTATGGTCTGTCCCATGATGGATGACCATTTGTACTCACTTGAACCCCTTCTCCAGAACATTATAGTATTTTACCACGTAGCGTCGCATCTCGCCAGATGTTATGATGTCGTCTCTTTCTCACACTATCTCTTTTAGACCTGCGATTATGGAAGTTAAGCAACTATCTCTATGGTCTGTCCCATGATCAGTGACCATTTGTACTCACTTGAACCCCTTCTCCAGAACATTATATTATTTTACCACGTAGCGTCGCATCTCGCCAGATATTATGTTGCGGTCTCTCTCTACCACACACACTCTCTCTTTTAGACCTGCGATTATGGAAGTTAAGCAACTATCTCTATGGTCTGTCCCATGATGGATGACCATTTGTACTCACTTGAACCCCTTCTCCAGAACATTATAGTATTTTACCACGTAGTGTTGCATCTCGCCAGATGTTATGATGTCGTCTCTTTCTCTCACTATCTCTTTTAGACCTGCGATTATGGAAGTTAAGCAACTATCTCAATGGTCTGTCCCATGATGTGTGACCATTTAATAGATTCAAGATTCAAGATTCAAATTTGTTTATTCAATTTAGATTGTTATTTACAATACTTGTGAACGTCATAGAAGCTACGCCATCGGTTCGCAAACCCTACAGCGGGAGGCCTTGGAGAAGAACCGGCAAGAAACTCCAAGGGTTGTTTTTTTCTCCCTGTTTTATTTCATACAGAGTCGTCAAATTGAAAAATGACCTTAACATGGTATGACTAAGGTCAGTTTCCATCACAATTACACAATGGGTTATGATAAATACAGTTAAGTATAGGCGAACTAATGATCATAGCGGTGAACAATTTTCAGTTACTTAGGAACTCTACTTAAAGCTTTAATATTAGTTTAAAACAAAAGACAATTCTACTATATACTGCAAGTTGCGCCATACATGTTTCAAATGTAATTCTTAATAAAATGAATAAAAACAAAAGAAAACACATTTTAAGGCAAGCAGATAAGAGCAGACCCATTCCCACTGGCAGCACCCGTTCACGAGCATGACGCATGAACCAGCCATCGCTTCGCTCAACCATATTTTAGGGAACGTAACGACCCGCCTCACACGCCACCACCGTAGAAATGTTTTAGTGAGCATGACATACTCAAACTGCCTACCTTAAATGACCGAATTAAAAGCTTACTACTCACTAGAACCCCTTCTCCAGAACATTATAGTATTTTACCACGTAGCGTCGCATCTCGCCAGATATTTTAAAGTGGTCTCTCTCTAACATACACACTCTTTTAGGTCCGCGATTACGGAAGTTAAGCAACCATCTCAGTGGTCTGTCCCAAGATGGGTGACCATTTAATACTCACTTGAACCCCTTCTCCAGAACCTTATCTACGATCACCCTGGTGGCGACATGCATCCGATGGACGTAATACTTCACTACGTGGTGTCGCATCTCGCCAGATATTATGTTGTGGTCTTGGAATGCGCCTACGGAGAAAAAGTAGGTTAAATCTTTAGTTATCACGCGTAAAGAGGGCTGAGTGTAGGCACAGAATACCTATATAATAGTACTAAGGTGTGCAAGTCAGTAAATACGCATACTTTCGAGTTTCAGTTAAACACATTTGACTTATAGATTGTACTTATTCATCTCCAAGGTCTCCCGCTGTAGGGTTTGCGAACCGATGACGTAGCTTCTATGACGTTCACAAGTATTGTAAATAACAATCTAAATTGAATAAACAAATTTGAATCTTGAATCTATTGTAAAGAAATAAAACCGCACAGAGCACAGAATAAATAATAGTACACTGGTACAGAAGCTTCACTGCGTTAAACCATTTAAATAAATAGCAACTCTAATTGCAACGCAATAAAGTGGAATTCAGCTTGTACGGCGCTGATTACGAATGGCCATACGTTGCATCTCTTTTTATCACATATATTCTAGCTCTTTTGCGGATCTAATTTCTATGGATTTCGCATCGCCCGCACCGCAAGTACATCGAGTGACAGACGCCTGCCTAGAGTCTGGCCAACGGTTCTTTGCACTAAAAAAGAGCGGCAAATTAAGGCCCGTAGTATCGCCAAAGACCTTGGGCATAGAAGCGTGGCCTAATTTTCCCGCCCCGCTACCCGCACCAAAACAGCTTAAACACACGTTTCGTCAAAACTATGTATTATTTTGGAACGAAATATGCTCAGTTTTAAGTTAAACAAGTTAACAATCTTTTCCTGAAAGAAACGTGAAAATATCACCTGTAGTTTAGAAGCAGTAGCGTATTTCAAGTTGAAAATAGCTTCATTTCAATGTTTTTTTTTAATAGTATCTTAAAGACTATGTCTTTTTTAAATGCTGAGATTGAAGTTTATATATCAATATTTAATATATATTCATTCTGGATTCATCAGTAGGCAAATTTATGAGTTTTAGGGCCTAAAAAATAATCGTTTCACGACTCCATGCGCCTTAAAAAAGTAGGAGCTGTAAACACTGACTCTCTCTTAATTTAAAAGCCAGTCTCTTGTCTGTGTAGCTTCCTCCATTTGTTTCTATCCAAAGCCGACGAAGAGTAACAGGAAAAAATAACAAGTTTTCTTTAATATTTATAATTTCATTATGATTTATATAATCAAAGTCGGTTTATAGAAATTCAAACATATAAAAAATAATCAATAAGTACATAATTTTACTTAAGAGCGTGCAGTCAGCACACTTGCGCTGCCATTGAAAAAAAATCATAGTGCTTTTTTAAAAATGCCTTGAAATGATCCTAAATATTATTGGTGTCCACTAATTAAACCAATTTCCAATAGTATTTATGTTACCCCATTTATGAATAATCTTGATATTTCGTATTTTAGAGGTATTTTCGAAAACAAAAGTGTCAAGCCAAAATCATAAAATCGTGTTTCTGAAACTATACGAATCTAGATAAAGGTGTAAAGAAATACATATCTTATTACTAGACTTGTAACAACTCTAACCGTCCTATAGTTCTATATCAAAAAGTCCATACTTTTTTCGAGTAGCGCCCTAATTTCATACCGTTTATCCAGTTGTATTCTTCGAAATAGCGATCGTTGTTGCCGAGTCGGGCCGTCACTTGCACTTGTTTGGCTATCTGAAACAAATAGACGTAATCACTACATAGTATAAAACAAAGTCGCTTTCTCTGTCCCTATGTCCCTTTGTATGCTTAAATCTTTGAAACTACGCAACGGATTTTGATGCGTTTTTTTTTAATAGATAGAGTGATTCAAGAGGAAGGTTTATATGTACTTTTTATCCCGATATTCCCACGGGAACGGGAACCACGCGGGTGAAACCGCGGGCGGCCGCTAGTTCAGTAATAATTTAAAAACAGGTTGAATATTATTTTATCCACAACGAGGTAGCACTTAGCCTTCATCACACATGATGTTAAGTGATGATAAGGACGAAGGTGGAAGCGCACTACTCCCGGAATCCTCAGTCACTGAGGAACTGGCTATCGCATATCTATATTATACAGGGTGTTAGGGGCAACGTTGCAAAAACTTTAACATGGCTTCAGACCATAATGCTGAACAACGTACAGCAAGAATTTTTTGTCGGAAATGAAAAAAATATTTCGACTCTCCATACAAAATGTTCTGATTAGTTGCTAAATTTGTATGAAAAGTCGAATTTTGTTTTTTATTTCCGACAAAAAATTATTGCTGTACGTTGTTCAGCATGATGGTAAGTTTTTGCAACGGTGCCCTTAACACCCGGTATAGTACTTTTTTGCAAAATTTAAACCCCATATTTTCTTAGTTTAACTCGTTGTATAAAGAACTAGCGGATCCTCGCGGTTTCACCCGCGTGGTACCCGTTCCCGTGGAAATATCGGGATAAAATATTGCCTATGCCACTCAGGAAGAATGTAGCTTTCGAATGGTCAAAGAATTTTTTAAATCGGTCCAGTAGTTTCGGAGCCTATTCGATGCAACAAAAAAAAACAAATCTTTCCTCTTTATAATCCTACTAATATTATAAATGTGAAAGTTTAGATATTTGGATGTTTGGATGTTTGTTACTCAATCACGCCAAAATGGCTGAACGGATTTGTCTGAAATTTGGAACACATATACATTGTAGTCTGGAAAGGAACATAGGCTACTTTTTATCCCGGAAAAATATCATATTCCCGCGGGATAACGTCGTGAAGTCCACACGGGTGAAGCCGCGGGCGGAAAACTAGTAATATTATAAATGTGAAAGTTTAGGTGTTTGGATGTTTAGATGTTTGGATGTTTGTTACTCAATCACGCCAAAGCGGTTGAACGGATTTGGCTGAAATTTGGGACACAGATACTTTGTAGTCTGGAGAGGAACATAGGCTACTTTTTATCCCGGAAAAAGTCACATTCCCGCGGGATAACGTCGTGAAGTCCACGCGGGCGAAGCCGCGGGCGGAAAGCTAGTATTAGTATTATTTATATATTTAGACAATCATTATAAGGTAAAGTATGTATGTACCTATATATTTATTATTATTTTATCAATACCACTTCTTTTTATAGGGTAATATATAAATAAGTAATAATATTAAAAAAAAACTAGTATTGACATAATCCTTAATCCTTCTCTTGGGCACTATTTCTCTAAAATATGTGATAATTAGTTAATAAGTTACATTTTTTTTTCTCTTTCTTTACATTTACATGAATTGATAGTAAGTACTATGTTTGCTCTTCGACACACTTTTAGTGTTCGCTCTCGTACATAAAAATGTAATATGTTGGATAGTCGTAATTGGCCTACAGAATCTTTTATTCAATATGTAATTGCAAATTATTTTGAGCTGTGTACTACCCCTATTATAAATAAAATAAAATAAAAAAAAATAGTATAGATGTGCCTATAGGTAAGATTACGAAACAGCTATATCTTACCTGTAAGTACCTATGCCCCTCCCTCGCCAAGTACTTGACGGACGGCCGAGAGGTGTACATGCCCGCCGCGTAGGAGTCCCGGTCATACGCGACCGGGAAGAAGTCATCCTGCTTCGTTTGTAACTTGGGACTGAAACACGCAGAACAATAATACTTAAGAGTCATTTGGCAGTTGGGTATTTGACTGTTGTTGAAATGTAGATATTTAATACGGTATTTTACAGATTTTTTTTTATTTCTTTAAAATGTTTTTCGAAATATTAGCTACACAAAACAAGTTTTCATTTTGAATTATCTTGAATATTTTCAAAGATATAGGACTTCAAACTTTATAATTAGACAAGGACAGGACGCTATCTTAGTGACGTCAGTGGGTTAGTAGCGTCATAGTCACGCCATAGAAGATTTCGTTTTAGAAAGAGACAGCTATAGTCAAAATCAAACTGACTATAATTCTTTTATTATAAAACAGATTCAAATTATTTTTTCACATTTGGTATTCTTTATTGCAATATTTTTTAACGTCATCATTGAATATCTACATTTCAACAACAGTAAAATACCCTATTATGACATTCAGAAATATAACATTATTGAATAACAAATGTGTAAAAAGAAATTCAATCTGTATTATAACAAGCGAATTATGAGCTACTTAATTGTGACTCTAGCTATCTCTTTCTAAAACGAAATTTTCTATGGCGACAGTATGGCGCTATAGAAATGTGACGTCACGTTTCTATAGCGCTCTCCTTGTCTAATTAGAAAGTTTGATGCTCTATATCGCTTGAAATATGCAAGATATTTGAAAATAAACACCTATTTGTTTAATCAAAATGACATAAATCTGAATACTGACTTGGTTAATTTAAATTACCATTAAAGACAACAGAGGCGCCCTCTAGCCCAGTGTTGACAAGAGAAAAGCCAAACAGTTTAACAATTGTCCATCAAAATATGGAAGGCTTTTCTAACAAAGATCTAGAATTAAGTTTGTTTTTAAATTGTAATAATGTTGATGTGTTATGTGTTACTGAGCATTGGTTTAAACCACATGAATTAATGTTAAACTTAGATAATTATAGAGTTGTAAGCTCGTTTAGTAGGCAATCTGCTATCAGGGGAGGGTCTCTTATAATGTTACATGATAATTTCCAATACAAAGAGCGCAAAGATGTTGTATCCCTCTCTATTGAACGAGTCATTGAACTATCCTGTGTGGAACTTGACCAACTAATTATAATATGTCTTTATAGACCTCCCAATAGTAATTATTCTGAGTTTGAGTCCACTATGGAGGAAGTGTTAAGAATAACTTGTAAAACCAATAAAAAAGTTGTCATATGTGGGGATTTCAATGTAGATATTTTAGACCGTAAATTGGCCACACTCTCAAGTAGATTTTTAAACTTGTTTAAATCATTTAATTTAATACACACTTTTAATGAGCCTACTCGAATCACACCCACATCTGGCAGTTGCTTGGACAATATTTTTACAGACTGTTCTGAAAAAAAGGTAATTGATGTCATAAAATCTGACCATAGTGGACAAATAGCCTCTATAGAGCACCATCATGTCTGTCCTAAACGTAAAATAATATGTAGGCCAATTACGAAAAAGGGCATTGATAAATTTAGAAATCATGTAATTGATAAAATTGAAACTTTACCAGCTTCTATTATGGAACCTAATAATCTCTATAATGATTTATTTAGTGTGGTGCAAAGCGAATTTAGTAAAACATTCAAACAAAAGGTGATCAACTGTAATACTAATAGAAAGAAGTTTAGTGATTGGGCCACGCCTGGGATTTATACAAGTAGAAGGAAATTATATGAACTTTATGCATTAAAGCGAACTTCATGTGACCCTAGTTTTATTGAATATGTCAAGAAATATTCTAAAACTTTTAGAAAAGTATGTGCGGCTGCCAAGTCCACATACATCGCTAATAAAATAAAAGTAGCTGATAATAAGATCAAGGCTACATGGAATATTATTAACCAAGAAACTGGTAAAACAAAAAATCATATAAATTCCTTCACTCTTAAAGCAAATAATAAAACATTTACATCTGACGATGAGGTTGCCCGTGTTTTTGAAGACTTCTTCTCTCGGGTACCCTTAGAAACTACGAGAAATTTAAATTCCTGTCCTAATATTGCGGCTGCCCTCTTGGTGTCAAGCGTTGATAAGTGTAACAAAGTATTTAATTTTCAACATATAAATGGCGATGATATTCTTAAAGCATTTAAAACAATAAATATTAAAAAATCGGAAGATTTATGGGGTATATCAACTAATGTTATTAAATCAATAATTGATCCAATAGCTCCATATTTAGCTTTTATTTTTAATAAGTGTATTGACGAAGGAGTCTTCCCCGATTTAATGAAATATAGTAAGTTAATTCCGCTTTTTAAATCTGGAGATAAGAGTGACCCCACTAACTTTAGGCCGATATCAATTTTACCAGCACTTAGTAAAATTTTTGAAAAGATAATATACGCTCAATTAGTAGATTATTTGGTATTAAATCAAATCTTTCATAAGAATCAGTTCGGATTCTCTAAAGGTAAAAATACCACAGATGCTGGAATTGCACTTCTTAAACATATCCTTGACGCTTGGGAGGGTAGGCAGGACGTAATTGGTGTATTCTGTGACCTTTCCAAAGCTTTCGATTGCGTGGATCACCAAACTCTTTTAATGAAGTTAGAACATTATGGTGTCTCGAAAAAATCAGTTAACCTTTTGCGTTCATATTTGAGTAAATCAAAAAGTGATTGTTAATAATACTGCGTCCTCTGGAGCCCCCATTATAATGGGCGTGCCCCAAGGCTCAATATTGGGTCCTTTACTATTTTTAATCTACATTAACGATCTACCTTACTACGTGCATAATTTATGTGAGACAGTACTATTTGCAGATGATACTTCTCTAATTTTTAAAATTGAGCGAGGGAATAATTGCTCTCACGAAGTAAATAGTGCTCTCTCAAAGGTCGCACATTGGTTTAACATTAATAACTTGTCTTTAAACCCTAAAAAAACAAATTGTGTCAAATTCTCACTACCAAATGTAAGGAAGGTTGATTTAAGTATTAGTTTGAATGCAGATGCAGTCGAATTAGTTGACAGCACGAAATTTCTTGGTATTACCTTAGATTCACGACTACAATGGGATCCACATATTGAGGCCTTGTCGAGTAGACTCAGTTCAGCTGCTTTTGCAGTAAAAAAGATAAGGCTATTAACTGATATTGAAACGGCAAGACTGTTTACTTTAGTTACTTTCATAGTGTAATGTCCTATGGCGTGTTGTTGTGGGGCTCAGCAGCCAATATTGGAAATATTTTTGTACTTCAAAAAAGAGCGGTACGCGCCATTTACAGCCTCCACCGCCGCGATTCATTAAAGGTTTTGTTTAAAGAAATTAATATACTAACCTTAGCAGGGCAATACATCTACGAGAATATATTATATGTTAGGAAACATCTTGACTCATTCACTAAGAATAGTGATATTCATAATTTTAACACAAGAAATAAAAATAAGCTTGCCGTTCCAAGATTTAGACTTGAAAAAAGTAGAGGCTCTTTTTTGGGAAAAGGCATAGCATTCTTTAATAAAGTTCCACAAGAAGTAATCGAGCTGCCTTTGAATAAATTTAAAAAACACGTTAAAAAGACGCTCTTAAGCAAAGGCTATTACAAAGTAGAAGATTATTTAAATGATCATAACGCATGGTTGTAATAATTATAGTAAATAACACTAACAATGTATAAAAGGAAAATATTCCTATACTTAAGTATGTGAAAACTTTCCTTCAGCATTAGCTTTTTGTATAAATTTTATTATTGTACCATTTTGTCTAGCAACGACATAATTATTTTGTAAATGCGTTGCTTCTGTTAAAGCTGATGAGTTTTTTTCGCCTGTTTTTCTTGTCAGTTAAAAGATGTCCATAACAGGTGGTAGGTAAAAAAATGTTGGACGATTCATAAGCATTAATTTTATTTAATCTATATGAATAAAAATTTATTGACTTTGTCTTTGACTATGTTGTGTTGCTACTAATAAAATGAACATTTTAAGTCAATAAAAAAAATTCAGTCAAATACCCAGTTGTCTCGCTCGCACAATGCAACATTATAATAGATTGTGGAAAACACTTTCTCCCTTATTCCAAAACGTAACTAAAACTGTCCTGGTTTGGAAAAATTTTTGGACTTCCCATACTAAATAGATCGTGTAATCAGTCTGATTTGTATGAAAAAGTAAAAAAAATTATGTCATATTTCGACCCATGTTTCTAGGAGAAAGTTGTTCACTTACAGATTCTGAGACGATCTTAAAAATTTGGATGGTGTTCAAAAATTAACCCCCTGTATACGAAGGTTAGATAGATAGATAGATAGATAGATCGTTTATTTGCTACATCACACGCATACAATTATAAACAAGGTAAACATAAAAGCAAAAAAGGCAAGGCAAGGGAGACACAGAAAACTTAATAATAATTAGAACGGGGTACTACATAAACAAAGAATTGTACGTATGTGCAGCAGCAAAATTGGGCCAAGGTTCAGTGTAGTTTTTTGCCCGGAGGCAAAAACACTGATTTTCAGCCATCACCCTTGAGACGCAGGTAAACAAAATTGTTACTGTAAAATAAGTTTGTGAGTGTATGTGTGTGGACAACATGCAAGCTTAGAATTATTTTCTTGTGAAATAAATGTCAAGAAAAATAATAATAATCAGTACATTACAAAATAAATGTCAAAAAAAGTAATAGAAAAGGTTCAAGGTTCAATACGGATTGATGATTTTGAATGAAAGATTAATAAATACTGTGATGCTACAAACCTCGAATCGTAAACTGCTTTCAAGAAGCATGCTGGTGTAGAATATTGCATGGAGACATCTGGATATCTTGTATTTAAAGTTCTGAAACGATAAAATACTTTCCAGTTTTTTTTTATTTAAGGTCAGAGCGGGGAAGTCCGGTATATATTTTGGAAAATTGAAATGCCTTCACTTTTTCTCATAAAATAACAGGGATAGGGTAAGTTGAAATATAGAGAAAAATTAAGCAATTAATAAGCTACGAAGAAAACATTAGCAAAATGTTATTGTAATTAAATTGTAATACTCTACAAGAGTTATTTTAAAACTTGGCGGGTAAACGGTCTTACCCCGGATTTGGGGCAAGTCCGTCTACACGAAATATTTCAAACAAGAAAAGATTCTGCTATTGTATATTATTACTGTAAAATGCATCTACAGTGGACGATATTAAGTTCATATTTGGCTGCTCATACTTTGGTTTGGTTAAGTGGGAGCGGTGCGGTACAGGTCACAGCACATTACATCAACTCGGAAAGGGATCGTAAACGTATCAACTCGAACGGTTCAATTTTTATTTATTCACAACGGGGTAGCACTTAGCCTTCATCACACCTGATGATAAGTGGTGATAAGGCTGAAGGTGGAAGCGCACTACTCCCAGAATCCTCAATAACTGAGGAACTGGCTATCTTATCTCTAACTGCCGGAACACAATAATGCTGAAAACATCATTGTTATGGCGTCAGACTTAGATAAGATGGTGGTAGCGCTAGCCAGGCGGACTAAGAACAAGTCCTACCACCAACCAAACCGAATACAATATGTACCCCCACTGGGAATCGAACCCGGGACCTCTGGGTCTGAAATCGGTGATATGTACCACTAGACCACAGAGGCGGTTAAAAAAAACTCAGTATTCTTTGTATGAAACCCCCTACTGCCAACAAGCACACTAATCGGATTCGTAACGTAATCGCCTCGCCTCGGGACCAGGGCCTGTAGCCAAAGTAACATCGTTATGTGGCGAAACGACAAATATATTCGCTATCGTCTTTATGCTCCAATCAACTTGCGGCAAGACCACGTGATTTAGCGCAGCTTATACCAATCCGCCAATCCTATACCTTGAATTTCTTTCGAACTTCGTTATCGTTTTTGAATTGTTACTTTGGCTAAGGCCCCAGCTCACGAACCGCTTTGCGGGTCGCTCAACTTGCTATCCCCGCGCTTACCGCTAGTCGTCCACGCGCTCACGTCTCTCCGAACCAGAGCTTACGGCTCTAGGCACAGTGGTCTGAAAATGAAAATGAACATCAATTTTTTTTTTCGTTTTTTATAAATTTTTTTATCCTTTTTTTTCTCTTTTTTTATATGGAACCACTGCGAGCCGTAAGCGCGGCGTCGCCTAGCCGTAGCCGAGCCGACGTACCGACGCTGATCCGGTTTGGTTACGTGCTTGCGTTAGGTTGACGCCTGGTTGACGGCGAGGCGAAGGCGATACGGTGTCGATCCCTTTCCGAGTTGATGTAATGTGCTGTGACCTTAGTGGGCTATGACCTGATGGTGATGATTTACCTTCCACTCATCCTCAGCATCTGTCATGCGTCAATATCACTTACATCATCAGCTTGTCGATGTTGGCGAACCACACGCTTGCGTCGTGGTATCCGTCATCATCACCATCACGTGCTTGGTGTTGAACGGCACCTGCCTCTCCCTCCATCACATTTTGACATCATACCTCACACCCCTGAGTTGATGACTCATTCAAGCGGTCTTCGTATACATCATACACATTCTATTACTCACCTATCCACTTACAGGACTGATAGTTTTGGAGTTCATTGACGATGTTAAATGGTGATAAGGCGAAAGCGTGTGATGAAGGTGGAAGCGCACTACTCACGGAAGAACACCCACTCACTGAGAAACTGGCTATCATATCTTTAACACGGCAATGCTGAAAACATCGTTGTTATGGCGTCAGACTTAGATAAGATGGTGGTAGCTAGCCAGGCGGACTAAGAACAAGTCCTACCACCAACCAAATGATTAATGAAATGAAATGACGATGATGAACTTACCTTATGTAGCTATGTGTGTGCGTCGCTCTAGAAAGATCCTTGTGTAGATCGTTGAAGTTAAGCAACTTTCGCAATATCGAGGTTACGAGATGGGTAACTAAAATTTTTTTATCTCAAGCTCTTCCACTCATCCTCAGCATCTGTTATGATCAATATCACATACTTAAGACTTCCTCAGCATTTGTTATGGTCAATATCACAAACTTACACCTCCCTCAACATCTGTTATGGTCAATATCACAAACTTACATCTCCCTCAGCATTTGTTATGGTCAATATCACAAACTTACATCTCCCTCAGCATCTGTTATGGTCTATATCACAAACTTACACCTCCCTCAACATCTGTTATGGTCAATATCACAAACTTACATCTCCCTCAGCATCTGTTATGGTCTATATCACATACTTACACCTCCCTCAGCATCTGTTATGGTCAATAACACATACTTACACCTTCCTCAGCATCTGTTATGGTCTATATCACATACTTACACCTCCCTCAGCATCTGTTATGGTCAATAACACATACTTACACCTTCCTCAGCATCTGTTATGGTCTATATCACATACTTACACCTCCCTCAGCATCTGTTATGGTCAATATCACATACTTACAACTTCCTCAGCATCTGTTATGGTCTATATCACATACTTACACCTTCCTCAGCATCTGTTATGGTCAATATCACATACTTACACCTTCCTCAGCATCTGTTATGGTCAATATCACATACTTACAACTTCCTCAGCATCTGTTATGGTCTATATCACATACTTACACCTTCCTCAGCATCTGTTATGGTCAATATCACATACTTACACCTTCCTCAGCATCTGTTATGGTCAATATCACATACTTACACCTTCCTCAGCATCTGTTATGGTCAATATCACATACTTACAACTTCCTCAGCATCTGTTATGGTCTATATCACATACTTACACCTCCCTCAGCATCTGTCATGGTCAATATCACATACTTACACCTCCCTCAGCATCTGTTATGGTCAATATCACATACTTACACCTTCCTCAGCATCTATTATGGTCAATCAATATCACTTACATGATCAGCTTGTCGATGTTGGCGAACCACACGCTTGCGTCGTGGTACCCGTCGCGCATTCCCATCATCACCATCACGTGCTTGGTGTTGTAGAACGGCGCCTGCCTCTCGCGCATGGAGCGGACGAATTCGGCCGTCTGGGGCAATGTGGGGCACATTCAGACACTCAATCATGACTATAAATAAAAAAAAAATATAGGGCAGAAGCCCCGGTTTTGGCCACTTTTTGCTCTAAAAGTTTTCTAAACAACTTTTTGGCATTTTTGCTAAAGGCAGTTAAAATAAGGTATTTTAAGGTAATAATAACAATCGTTAAAATTCCATAAGCCGTACGATTTTTTTTTCAATAAATCACATTTTCTGTTTTTTTTAAAGTTTATGAAAATTTTAAGTTTGTTTTGGATAAAATACTTTATAAACCTTTGTTTTTTTACAATTAAATTGTTGTTTTGCAATTGATTGGTTTCTAGTGCATTAGAATATATTAATTTAACCTGGGTTTGGTTTTGATTTTTCGCTATACTTACTTACAAAAGTTTAACTATCAAGAAGTGGCCAAAACCGGTACATTTGGCACCTCTCACACATTTTGTGTTATACTTATACAAAAAACTACTTATCTTTTTTAAGTTTGAAAAATGTACCTATAAAGGTAGACTAATTATCTATAATTTAAGATATAATTTGTCTCTTAAACACCTAAGACCATTTAGTACTTAGTGCTTAAAAGTCAAAAAATCCTTAAAGTGGCCACAAAGGGTACCTCTGCCCTATATTCAACTTGACTTAATAAATAAGATCTTTTCACTTCTCATGCTCGTAAAGTTCGTGTTTATGTTGGGTATAGGCTGCATAAAATCGCTTTTTATGCTCTAGTGCATAAAGTAAAATCTTCGTCTAAGTCTCAGACTCTAAGACAAAGGTCGTCAGGTAAACAGTCACACACGCTAAATAAACTTCGTAAATTCTAGTAGACTTGTTATTTAATTCTGTTTCTTCAATTTTGTACATATAATTCATATTAAATTACTAAATTAATAAAACTAGGCAAAATTTATGAGTTTTCTAAGAAATAAGTAGGTATTTCAAGAGCATTATGGACTACGATCTATGCTAAAGTCACTGTGCTGCCACTGCCACGTATAAAAAAAATAAAGTCTTCCCGCCAATATGGCGAAGTCTTTATTTTTTCTTTTTTGCAATATTGTTATTTATTTACCTCACACTCGAAGTGAAAAGCAGAGTGTATAACTCGTAGATAAAACCCATTTTACCCTCGAATTGACTATCCACCCTCGCCTACGGCTCGGATGGATATATACGTCTCGGGTAAAATGGTACGTTTTATGCACTTGTTGTACAATCTACTATTTGAATCGTCAATATGTTCCTATATCGCCTGCGCGATAAGAAGTTCACCTGTCATGTGTGTGATATTGTCGGATTTGGATAATACTTGGGTATAGCGTTACATTCAGACTTCCGAGCACGTGTGCTAAATATCGGATGTGTATGTTTGTATGTTTGTCCACGAATATCTAAAAAAACTTAAAGGGGCGATACGCGAGTTAAACGGTCGGACTATACCTACCACCCATTCAAAACTTTTTTACTCATAAGTAGAACAGGCGCAATAAACTTATCAGATTTAATTGGAGTAACGATATTTACAAAGATAAATTATAAGACTCTACTCTACCAAGTACTTTCCACATACCCTCTGCACAAAGTTGTCAAAAGTCCTCGACGAACTGATGAGCAGCGGATCCTTACACTGGCTGCCGAAGCAGAACCCCGGGGGCGCCCAGTAGCCGTCGAACAGCTTGTGGGTGTAGATGTCGGAATCAGGGCCTGAATAAAACATACCTACTTATATCAAAATTCAAAATCATTTATTCATTTTAGGCTGATACAGCACTTGTGAACGTCAATGAAGCTACGCTATCGGTTCGTAAATCCTACGGCGGGAGGCCTTGTAACGAGAAGAACCGGCAAGAAACTCGCAAAGGGCAATGACGTTTAAAACATCATTGGCCAAGGGCTATTTTTTTCTCCCTGTCATATTTCATACAAAGTCATCAAATTGAAAAGTGACTTTAACACAATATAATATGTAAAGTCACTTTCCATCACAAACTAATCTTAAATTTGGATTTTTTATTATTTATTTATTTTATCAGTAAGATAAGTAATGGGCTGGCACCACAAACGACCAGATAGGCGATTCTCGCCGTGGCGTGGCCCGTGATGCTTCAGTCTCCCATACAAACGTAATACCAAAATAATTTTAAATTTGAGCATGATTGAATGTACTTGTGATGTTATTTGGATTAAGACAGTATTTATCTAGTTTTATAAGTATTTAAAAAACATCCAAAATATTTAAATTTTTACTTTTCCCAATGCATTTTTTATTATTGAAATTGAAGAGCAGTCGCCCGGATAGCGAAAGGTCGTGGGTTCGAGTCCTATCGGAGCTGGTTGTGAGACGGGTCGATTTTTTCAAAAATACTTCATTTTCCATTTTTCAAATCCTAAATATCTACATAATAAAAAGATAATGCCAATTACATTTTTTCATATAAAACTGCAATTTGCATTTATTTTTAACTAGCTTTCCGCCCGCGGCTTCGCCCGCGTGGACTACACGACGTTATCCCGCGGGAATGTGATATTTTTCCGAGATAAAAAGTAGCCTATGTTCCTCTCCAGGCTACAAAGTATCTGTGTCCCAAATTTCAGCCCAATCCGTTCAGCCGTTGTGGCGTGATTGAGTAACAAACATCCAAACATCTAAATATCCAAACATCCAAACATCTAAACTTTCAAATTTATAATATTAGTAGGATTAGGTAACTATTTAGGATTAAGTATTTTTTATTGGAAACTTAGACAAATACTGTATACCATCACAAGTACAGAAAATTATGCTCTGATTTCAAATCATTTTGGTATTACGTTAGTATGACTACTACTATTACTGACCGGTCGCCGGCCTCTTAAATAGAATAAATTATAAGTAAAAAAAATTTTTTGACAAGCTTTTTTGCTGACTGTACTTTAATATTGTATTGTCATCTAAACCAAACCTGTATACAAAATTTCAGCTCCATCGGACACTGGGAGGTGGGTCAAATTAAGCTTGCAAGATTTGTCCCCCACTAACTAACATACTGGGATGAATGTATTCGTTGCATGTATTTGCATCCCTTTCTAACTGTACTTAAGGGCGCGCACTAGACCAAAAGCAAAAGTTTTTTTTCGCAATGTGGCACTTGGTCCCATAGTAAAAGTATTGTTTGTATTAATGGGTTCTTTTAACCCCTGAAATATGTGCCATCTTTTAACAAACATCCTGTATAATGAAATAATAGTTACTATTGTCATTTGTTTATACAAAGGTTGCGTTCGAACGACGATTATAAAAACAAAACATCTCGTAAAAGTGTCCCATAGCTTTTATTTGACTCTTTGAGTCATCAGCTACTCATAAATGTAACTACAGTTGCGCTAAGTATAAATATGTCGTCGGGAGAGCGATAACACGCGCTCAAGTGCTTTGTTTACATAAAAATTGGGCCATGAAAAAAAGATATTGTCGTCGAGAGGTTAAAAAAAACCCATACCTATATCATCACTCCCCCTCCAGACGAACTCGAGCCCCTTCCTCCTCATCCTCGCCATCTCGTGATCATAGCTGATGGGGTTGATGAACAGCCCGTCGAAGCCCATCTGGGCCATAAGCGCATCAGCTACTCATAAATGTAACTACAGTCGCGCTAAGTAGAAATATGTCGTCGTGAGAGCGATAACACGCGCTCAAGTGCTTTGTTTACAAAAAAATGAGCCATAAAAAATAGGTATTGTCGTCCAGACCTTAAAAAAAAACTCATACCTAAATCATCACTTCCCCTCCACACGAACTCGAGCCCCTTCCTCCTCATCCTCGCCATCTCGTCATCATAGCTGATGGGGTTGATGAACAGCCCATCGAAGCCCATCTGGGCCATGAGCGAGGCGAACTCCCTGGAGTGGCCCACGACGTCCGCCTGCCAGCCCACTAGTGGGCGGCCGCAGTCCAAAAAGGTGGCGTTGATTTTCCTGCAAAAAAAGAAGTTGTTAAAAAATTGGATAAAGGTCTTTCCAAATAAATCTTTTTTTGTCAAAACCATAAAAATTATAGACTTAGGCCAATAACATACCTTAATGCGTAACTAAAATGGTCGATAATAGCGTAGCCAACAGACCTCCTCGTCCAGTACGCGGCAGCCATTCGAGAACCTTTCGCCCCAACGGCCATCGGTTCTCCGCGCCTATGTCAATTGTAAACTTTGAGGGTAACCAATAATATACCTTAATGCGTAGGTAAAATGGTCGATAATGGCGTGATAACTGGTGGTGGCTTCAAAGTCAAGGTCAAACTTGTTTATTCAATTTAGAGTCTTATTTACAACACTTGTGAACGTCATAGAAGCTACGCCATCGGTTCGCAAACCCTACGGCGGGAAACCTTGGAGATATAACACTTTAGAACGTCATAGAAGCTACGCCATCGGTTCGCAAACCCTACGGTGGGAGGCCTTGGAGATATAACACTTTAGAACGTCATAAAAGCTACGCCATCGGTTCGCAAACCCTACGGCGGGAAACCTTGGAGATATAACACTTTAGAACGTCATAGAAGCTACGCCATCGGTTCGCAAACCCTACGGTGGGAGGCCTTGGAGATATAACACTTTAGAACGTCATAAAAGCTACGCCATCGGTTCGCAAACCCTACGGCGGGAAACCTTGGAGATATAACACTTTAGAACGTCATAGAAGCTACGCCATCGGTTCGCAAACCCTACGGTGGGAGGCCTTGGAGATATAACACTTTAGAACGTCATAAAAGCTACGCCATCGGTTCGCAAACCCTACGGCGGGAAACCTTGGAGATATAACACTTTAGAACGTCATAGAAGCTACGCCATCGGTTCGCAAACCCTACGGTGGGAGGCCTTGGAGATATAACACTTTAGAACGTCATAAAAGCTACGCCATCGGTTCGCAAACCCTACGGCGGGAAACCTTGGAGATATAACACTTTAGAACGTCATAGAATCTACGCCATCGGTTCGCAAACCCTACAGTGGGAGGCCTTGGAGATATAACACTTTAGAACGTCATAAAAGCTACGCCATCGGTTCGCAAACCATACGGCGGGAGACCTAGGAGATATCTTCATCGCTCATACTCCACCCTCCGCCCACGAAGTACAATCGGCCTGAGCGATGGTACACCATGCGAAGGACTGAGGGAAACCAACAATATACCTTAATGCGTAGGTATAATGGTCGATAGGTGGTCGCCTCGTCGCTCATACTCCACACAACCGGTGCGCAGTAGATGGTACACCATGCGACGGACTGATGGAAACCAACAATATACCTTAATGCGTAGGTAAAATGGTCGAAAATGGCGTGATAGCTGGTGGTGAATTCGTCGCTCATACTCCACCCTCCGCCCACGAAGTACAACCGGCCTGAGCGTTGGTACACCATGCGAAGGACTGAGGGAAACCAACAATATACCTTAATGCGTAGGTATAATGGTCGATAGGTGGTCGCCTCGTCGCTCATACTCCACACAACCGGCGCGCAGTAGATGGTACACCATGCGACGGACTGAGGGAAACCATAACCAATAATATACCTTAATGCGTAGGTAAAATGGTCGATAATGGCGTGATAGCTGGTGGTCGCCTCGTCGCTCATACTCCACCCTCCGCCCACGAAGTACAACCGGCCGGAGCGCAGTAGTTGGTACACCATGCGACGGACTGAGGGAAACGAGTAAAGGGAAGTTTTAAATTATTTATTTATTAAAAGGGAGGACTGGGAGGACGATATCAAGAAAATAACTGGGTCGCAATGGAAAAAGAGAGCACAAAACCGCGAAAAATGGCAATCTTTGGAAGAGGCCTTTACCTGAGAGGGATTTTCGCCAAATAGTAATATCTACAGATAATTATAAATAATATTTCATCGCTTCATTCGAAGATATGTCTTCGAATGAAGCGATTCATATAATAATGATCGAACTTCACTTTATAAGTTCGTTTAATCACTTATTATAATTACCAAGTCGCTGCTATTGAAGAAACCTTTACCTACTAAAAAATCTATTATTAATTAAATAAAATTATTAATAATTATTATTATTAATTATAGGCAGCGCAGGACCGATCGTTGTGGAGATCCTTGGGGGAGGCCTATGCCCAGCAGTGGGCGTCGTACGGCTGAAATGATGAACAAGTGAGCAAAGTATTATTATATTATGATAACTTTTTTTTAAATGTAGTTTTAAGATTATTATAATTTGTATGTAACTTACTAAGAGGAAATAAAAGGCTTTTTTATTATTTATATTATTTATTAAAAACCGGGCAAGCATTTGACCGCCATCTTGTTTGACTAACAGGATGCGCTCTCCTTGTCTATTTAGAAAGTTTGATGCTCTATATCGCTGAAAATATGGTTGTGTTGCTTATATTTCAATAAACATTATTTCTTTTACTTATTTATTTTATTCACAACGGGGTAGCACTAAATTTTAAGTCAATAAAAAAAAACAGTCAAATTCCCTATTATTTTTATGCATTTACAATGCTACTATTTGACAACCGATTTGGCGCAGGGGTAGACGGTAGGATACCTGCCTTCTGCGCCAGAGGTCTCGGGTTCGATTCACGAACAAGACAAATATTTGTGTGCATGAACATGTCTATTTGTCTTGGTATGGGTGTTTACTATGTATATTAAGTATGTATTTACAAACAAAAAGTATTTAAGTATATATTTATCCGTTATCAAGTTTTCCATGACACAGTTTCTCAATGAAATTAACATGGGCTTAGATAATTGGTGTGATTGGAAAAAGTTTTTTTATTTTATTTACTAGGTATGTAAGTAAAGGTAAAATTGTGATAGTAAAATACCACCTTTCAGGCGGGATTCGAACCCGCGCCCTCGGGAATCCGGCCCGTTGCTCTGACAAACTAAGCTACAAGACTTGACGAATTTTGCTATCACTTTTCAAAGGCCAGCGTTGCTTTATCAATGTAAGGAATGCTGGTTTTTTTGTATCACAATTTTTCCATTAAGTAAAGATAAGTTATTAGAATTAACTCAATTGAATTCATTTATTTTAAGTAACATTGACTCATTGTAACCATAATTAAACTAAAACATTATTAAAAAAACAAAATTGGTAAGTAATTACAATTCCAAAACTGTATGGACATGACTCACCTAATTCTCAATTAAGTATACTTAGGGATCTATTTCAATTCATATAGAGATTGTGAATGCATAAAAAATAATTAAAATGTTTGGGCATTGAAATCGTAACACATAAATCTTATTATAATTAACTTTACATGTGGGCTGAACAAAATACGATTCAATAACTTACCAGTTTCATCTCGGTTAGCCCACCAATGAAAGAAATATGGCATGTCGGAGTATGTAAACCTGAAAACCAAATAATTTTGTTATTTTGATTTATAACTTGATTTTAACTAAACATTATGGATGGATTTTCATCAAACGTAGCTAAGTTAGCTAAAAGTAAGCTTTTGTGGTTGTGGCTGGTGATGTGCCGGTGCCATGTGCCGGTGTGCGGTTTGTTGGGTACACGAGTACCCAACAAACATTTGAAAGGTCGCCGCGACGACGTGCTTTTGGTAACTGTTGGTCAAGGAATTTATAATACAACAGGAAGGTGCACTGCTGCTAAAAAACGGTCCTAATGAGATAGTAAGAACGAGGTCAGTTTATCTCACTCCATCCCATTACGGCGGCCACGAACATGCGCGACGGGCGGCGGGCGGCGACGAGCGAATTGCGAACTTGACACAACGAAGACGGAAAACGTCTGAAAACGTCATTCGGCTTGTAATGTTGCTACTTTAACATTCTGAAATCTATCATTCAAATTATTTTCTAGGATTAGCCATAAAAAACTTAAAGGGCCTGATACATTTGTATGCTTAATACGGTAATACCTAAATTAATATGCGATGTTTTCTATTGACTAGAAGTAATACGAAGCGGAAATTTTACGAAATTTAATTTTTATAACGAAAGTTGTGAACCATAAATCTACTAAACCTGTTATTTAAGAGTGCTGGCAATTTCAGAGAAAGGGACACCCTCACCTCGTTCTTGCGGTCTCAGCTGGACCGTTGACATTTTGTATTGAAATATAAACCTTATCTCTTAATATTAAAGTGTATTTTTAAATAGACAAAAATACGGAGTGCACCTTCCTGTTGTACGTAGTACTTATAAATTCCTTGCTGTTGGTACAAAAGCTGGTCGCCATTACGTTACTATCACGTCGAGACGACCGCATAAGGGCCCACTTTATACGACTCTGCCGGCCTAGCATGAGTGGCTTATAACACGCGATATGATATAGCACGTCATGCTGTCTTGCTTACCCCACTAAGGTGTAAGCAAGAAAACATGACGTGCTATATCAAATTCGTTTTATAAGCCGCTCATGCTAGGCCGGCAGGTCGGTATTACAGAACAACACACAACACTCAAGTGGAGATCTCTTCTCAAGTATAGTTAGAAAGGGATGCAAATACATGCAACGAATACATTCATCCCTAGCTAACTATACTAGAGAAGAGATCTCCACTTGAGTGTTGTTCTATAATACCGACCTCAGTGTCGTAATAGTCTTGTAGCGGTGCGGTGGAATAGACATATTGAAATACAGGGTTAATTTTTGAACGCCATCAAAATTTTTAAGATCGTCTCAGAATCTGTAAGTGAACAACTTTCTCCTAGAAACATGGGTCAAAATATGACATAAAATTTTTGACTTTTCATACAAATCAGACTGATTACGCGATCGATTTAGTATGGGAAGTCCAAAAATTATTGTCGTACTTCGACCCATGTTTCTAGAAGAAAGTTGTTCACTTACCGATTCGGAGACGAGCTTAAAAATTTGGATGGTGTTCATAAATTAACCCTGTATATTAAATCAATTGAAACTCACGTTCTATGTTCGTGCGCCCACAACTCGCTTATAGTGTAATCCAGAATGCGTTTAACGTTAATGGTGCTCGGTTCGACGTAGTCTTGCACTGAAACAATGAGAATAGGCATGATGACATACATTACGGATCACCGAAATAACGATTTGATGTAATTTTACAGGATATACTGATTATTATATAAGCACTCATTTTTAGATTACATGCGAGTACATTGTTATTTTTGTAAAAATAAAAATGAAAATTCCAACAATCCGCCATGTAAAATAAAACACCAATCTGAAGAGTGTGACGTCACGCTTTCGTAAATATTGCCAGTGCTGCGAATGCACAAAATATTGTAAACGAATCAACAAAGCAAACAATCTATAATAATACAAAAGTCACTATAAATATTTATTTACGAAAGGGTGACGTCACAGGCAGACGCCATGACACTTTTAGCGTTTTCGTGGGAAATTTAAATTGTATTTTATTATTGTCAATTTTTACTTCAAAATCTTTAATTTAAACAAACATATGAGTTATTTCGTATAAAATAGACGTGTACAAACATTTTGGAGTACTTTTTCAAAATCAGTCATCATGCCTATTATATGAAAATTTAACTTAAAAATCACACTTCAACTGTTGCCCAAAGTAATTAAAGTAAAAAAAACAACGGGTTGCACTCCGGAAGTGCCGGCAGAAGTGAAAAGGGCTCCCTTGACCTTTTCACAAAAAAAAAGGAATTTGACAAAAAAAAGAAAAAATACGGACTGGATTTGAACCGAGGTAAAGGCATCCGATGGACATATAAATGTTTTTTTTGTTATATAATTTTTTGTTTTTTCAAAAATTTATAATTTGTATATATTATTATTGAAAGAACAGAGAAGAGAGGACAGAAGGGCTTGGGGGAAGAAGCCCCCCGCCACCCAACAAAATGTAACAGACGTTTCAGGTTAGGTTAGGTTAGGTTAGAATATATTTTTTCAAGTCTCATATTCTGAAAGTAACTGATAACTTGCCTAAAATGCGGGTTGAAAGTGGTATGTCGCGGCCCTAGGGCCGTTATGAAATTTATAAAATGAATAGGAGGGGTCATGTCAAGATCTGTAATAGCATCTACACACGTTCCGATCCGACAGCCGATTTGGTCTGCTCCCAGACCAAATCTGCGCTACACACGTTCCGGTTTGGTCTGGAAGCAGACCGAATCACGGCACGGTAGGTAGATTGGTAGTTGAAAGAAAAGTAGATTACGCACCTCGCTAGAGTGCTCGATAAAACTATCTACTATTATATACTTAGCCGATATTCTATCTAATACTTACTTCATTAGTATTTTGCATTTTCTTTTATAACAGCCGTGCATGTTTATTAACCATAATACGTTTATTCAGTAGTTTTATTTTATTATGTTCCCTCCTTTTCTAACTTAACCTCGTCTCAACACTCAGGGGTAAAATTACAGGCTCATCAACGCGCTCAGAGAGCAGCATATGAGTCATAGGCAGCAGCGCATAAAACTTATCCGACACTTTTACGAGATGTTTTGTTTTTATAATCGACGTTCAAACGCAACTTTTGTGTAAACAAAAGACAATAGTGCGGTCATTTCGAAATCTTTGTTTTTCACATAGTTATCGATGAAATAACATAAAAAGTATATATATTTAGAATGTACATAAAAAAACCTATCGGATAAAATTATAATATAGGTACCTATGGAAAACCAAAAATATTTTGTTTTTCGAATTTTTTTTAGACTTGCAAGTTTGCAAATGAGATCAGTCAAGCTTCATACATGTTTGGACCAAAAAAGTAAAATGGTCGGCCAACAAATAGTAGATTGTTTAGCAAGGGCTGTATGGCACCCATAACAGTCGAGTGTTTTGGCGCACGAACGAAGTGAGGGCGCCGATAGTTCGAGACTGTTATGGGTCCATACACCCGAAGTAAACACTCTACTTTTCATTTCGAATATGAGGATAGTAAAAATAAACAGAAATAATCTAAAAAATATTTTTCATATGGCCGCGGAATTTTCGAAAGACTAACTTTTTTGCTCATTTTCTCTATTTAAGGGAAGGCAAGGGAAACTAAGTCCATACAGTCTTGTTTGGTGTTTGACCCATGCTCTATGCAATTCCATGAAATGAATAGCCTGATTTTTTATGTTACAAATAACTTATTTGGTTAAATCTGTTTCTAAAAACGCATTCTAAAAAAAAACATTGTTTTAGATATTAAAATAATAATTCTACGATATTAATTATTTTATTTAATAGCAAAACATGGTTGTATAGGCTTCTGTGCCTTTGCCTGCATACTTTAATAAATGTCCAAAGAGCCAAAGAGATACTTAAAGACTCTACTCAGTCTGCTCCCAGACCAAATCGGAACGTGTGTAGCGCAGATTTGGTCTGGGAGCAGACCAAATCGGCTGTCGGATCGGAACGTGTGTAGATGCTATTACAGATTTTGACACGACCCCTCCTATTCCTTTTTTAAATTTCATAGCGGCCCTAGGGCCGCCACATACCACTTTCAACCCGCATTTTAGGCAAGTTAGCAGTTACTTTCAGAATATGAGACATGAAAAATAAATTACACATTACTATTGTAAACACTGTAACGATCATTATTTGTTATGACGTCAACAGCGTACGACTAGTGGCCAAGCAGTTATTCAAGTTAAAAATGTAATTTATTCTTCATTTTCAAACTTGAATACAGCTTGGCCACAGTGCGGCCAACGAAAATAAATTGCACATTACTATTGTAAACAGTGTAACGATCATTTTTTTTATGACGTCAACAGTGTACGATTAGTGGCCAAGCAGTTATTCAAGTTTGAAAATGACATTTTTTTCTTCATTTTCAAACTTGTATACAGCTTGGCCAAAGTGCGGCCAACTTAAATAAATTACACATAACTATTGTAAACAGTGTAACGATCATTATTTGTTATGACGTCAACAGTGTACGACTAGTGGCCAAGCAGTTATTCAAGTTTAAAAATGTCATTTATTCTTCATTTTCAAACTTGAATACAGCTTGGCCAAAGTGCGGCCAACAAAAATAAATTTCACATTACTATTGTAAATAGTGTAACGATCATTTTTTATTAGGACATCTTTGTTGGATCACATATTATGTTGTATTTTTATAGTAAATAGAGTTTATTTCTCTTATAAACACCGAAAACCGCGTTCAAAACACTTAAAAATTGAAATAGTTACAAAATAAAATAATGAGGGTAGTCGTGCGGGATCTCCAGCGATCCCGCCGATGCTCTACAGGTTAAGTTAAACACTGTCCTCTTAATTATATTAACCGTTCCATCTACTCAAATTATTTTTGTAAGCAACCATGACTACTTGTCTATCCAGCAGTAAACGCGTCAACCCCCGCACATCGCTTAGGGTGATGGCTGAAAATCGGCATTTCACCTTTGGTGAATATTTTTTGCCGAGCGACCCATTTGCTGCTACACACAGGCTCATCTCAACGACATTTCTGCAACTATTGTAATTATTTATTTTATTTCTTTCTTTTTTTGTGTGTAAAGGAGATCAGTCAAGCTTCATACATGTTTGGACCAAAAAAGTAAAATAGTCGGCCAACAAAAATAAATAACACATTACTATTGTAAACACTGTAACGATCATTATTTGTTATGACGTCAACAGCGTACGACTAGTGGCCAAGCAGTTATTCAAGTTAAAAATGTAATTTATTCTTCATTTTCAAACTTTAATACAGCTTGGCCACAGTGCGGCCAACGAAAATAAATTGCACATTACTATTGTAAACAGTGTAACGATCGTTTTTTGTTATGACGTCAACAGTGTACGATTAGTGGCCAAGCAGTTATTCAAGTTTGAAAAGGTCTATTTTTTTCTTTTTTTTCAAACTTGTATACAGCTTGGCCAATGTGCGGCCAACTAAAATAAATAGCACATTACTATTGTAAACAGTGTAATGATCGGTTTTTGTTATGACGTCAACAGTGTACGATTAGTGGCCAAGCAGTTATTCAAGTTTCAAAATGACATTTTTTCTTAATTTTCAAACTTGAATACAGCTTGGCCAAAGTGCGGCCAACAAAAATTCACTTCCGGTGCTCATTGCAGTAAGATCATTGATTGTTTGCTCCTCGAAAACTTACATTTTTCTACCGAATTAGTGCATATCAGCTGATTAACAACATTCCTGCCGCACAATGGAAACAAGGTACGCACATAACCTTAAAAAAATTTTGTGCGTCGCACTGGAAATTATGAAAACCGATTGGAAATTGTAATTGCCTAAAATATTTTGAAATCACAACGACAAAACTATTTTGAAAATCAACCAATTAGACAAGAAATTTTTTGAAACTCCTCCTTCACAAATTACGCACTTCCGAAACAGATGGATTTGACATTTGTTTATGACAATGACATTGAAAGTGACATCTGACAAGTGACATAAGCGCTGCGTTCGGAAACTGCTTATGGTTACTGTTCCACTGCACAGACATCATTTTACGAAACCCAGACAAGAGGCATAATAATAATTTTATCCACATTTTATAATAACTAATATCTGAAATATAGATTAGATATTGACTTTATACAGGTTTTACGGCTAAAGAGAAAAAGTGAAAAGAAATTTTATCAAAATGAATACAAAGTGCAAAAAGTGCAATAAACAAATATTGGCTAAAAGTAAGACTTTAGAGTGTTTCAACTGCAAAAGTTCCTACCATCTCGATTGCAGCAATGTGTCTTTAAAAAGATTTAACCTTATGACCAAAGATAATAAGTCAAGCTGGAAATGTGATAATTGCTATGAACTACAAACAGGCGGTGGCTCCAAAATCAACGTCACTACGAGTAACTCCTTTGAAGTTCTATCAGACGACGATAACTCGGATTTTCTGTCTATAACACAAAATAGCAGGATGAACAGCAGCTGCCCAGATCTGACTAAAATTAACTTGGAAGATAGGATTGAGGAGTTAGAAAAACAAAATATTATTTTGCAAGAAAGACTGCATATATCTGAAAATGAAATAGAAAATCTGTCATTAGAAAATACCAAATTGAAAAAAATGCTATCCGACCACGAATTAAAAACAAAACTTTTAACTGATATATGCAACACAAGTACTAAGAAAAATGTCACCTATCGAAAAAAGAAAATTGATCTTACGAAAACGCTTCTTACCTTTTCTCAAGATGAAACAGAACAGTCGACATCACAAATACAGCCGAGAATTAGCAATTCACCTGAAAAAAATGAGGAAGTTCATGCTCAATCCGGTATCGCACTGAATCACGACAAAAACAAGAAAAGGAAAATGACTATAATAAGCAGCAACAACACAAATAGCATATTGCAAATTGCAGAGAATGACACATATATAGGAAATTTTCAAATATTACATCATGTCACTCCGGGCTCTGACGTATTACAATTATTGAAACATTTAGAAAAAGAGGCTAAACATCTAACGCACGCTGATTATTGTGTGCTCTTGATTGGCGAACAAGATTTCATCAAATCAGCAAATTATGTGGATATGATAAAGTGCATAAGACAATCTTTAAGTAGCATAAAAAACACAAACATTATAATAAGTGCTCCTACCTATATATGTGGGCTAGAATTGTATAACTGTAGAATAGAACTGTTCAACCTGTTACTATGCCTTGATGTACATACGCACAATTATGCTTACCTGTTTGATAGTAATTATTCTTTAGAACTTAATATGTTTTCGACACATACAGGTAAACTTAATAAACTTGGAATGCGTGATGTTTTTAAGGGTATACGTAATTTAATAGTGTATATTGATCAAAATCTAACTGACAGTGATCATACAGAACACTTGCTATCTGGTGGAATATCGAATAACGAGAAGGACCATAAGAATTTTTTTCGTTCAGACGCAAAACTTTAAACTATTTCACCAAAATGTAGCAGGTTTACTAGCGAAATTAAATGTCTTGGAGATAACTTTATCCGATTGTCCTAAGTACGATCTATTGTGTTTTACAGAAACTTTTTTAATGGCGGGACACGAGTCTAGTGTAAAACTAAATAATTATGTTATGACTTCACACTATTCACGAGCAAACCAAAAGCGTGGTGGTGTTTGTATAATGTGCAGAAAAGGGCTCGCCACAAATGAACTAAAAATACTAAAAAAATATCCAATTAACAAACACTTCGAATGTTGTGGCGTGGAGATTCCAGACCACGGTGTTATAGTTATTTGTGTTTATAGAACACCTGATTCTGACCTTCAAGTATTTTTACACTCTATTGACGACATTCTGACTAAACTAAATACTAATAAAAATATTATAATTGTAGGTGACATAAATATAAATACTTTATGCCAAACTGATAAAACTGACTCATTAATATCATTGACACAGAACCATAAGTTAAGAATACATATAAATGAACCAACTAGAAAAAATTCGTGTATAGATCACATTATTAGCAACATTGACTCTGCTGTAGGTAAAGTAATACACCTAGACATTTCCGACCATAACACTGCTCAAGAGCTCATGTTTCCTGTGTGTAACAAAAAGAATATCCCTACCACTGTATTTATACGTAAAAGAATGTACAGTACAGAGAACATAGAGCGATTCAGAAAACATTTGACTTGCATAAGTTTCTCAGAAATGTTCTCCCAGAATGATATGGACATGGCTTATGATGAGTTTTATAGTCTGTTTATAAATCTATATAAACTGTGCTTCCCACTGAAATTTTGCAAAGTAAATAACGTCAATTCTAAACCACGATGGATCACTAAAGGGCTACGTAAAAGTTGTGCTACTAAAAGGAAATTAAGACATAAATACTTAATACACAAAACATCTGAAAATAAATCTGCCTATACAAAGTATCGATTTATCCTAAAAAAATGTATAATATTCTCACAAAAGAAAACAAACTATAAATATTTAAAAGATAGTAGAAATAAAAGTAAAGCCACATGGAGTCTGATAAATCAATCAAGTTCTGGTGTAAATCAATGCAATGACATAAAAAGTATTACTGTTGATAGGGAAACAAAAATTACTGACCCATTAGAAATTGCAGAAGTCTTCAATAAATACTACACTTCAATTAATGACAGCGCACCTAAATGCCATCTTCCATCTAAGGACAAACTGTGCAACTCAATATTTCTATCTCCTTGCGATCAAAATGAAGTAAAGAATTGCATTCTTTCGTTAAAAAATACCAAATCGGAAGGTTATGATGAGATAAGCACTGAAGTTTTTAAAAAATGCGCTTCTGAAATTGCCCCACTATTGACCTACTTAATAAACTTATCTTTTGAGTCCGGTGTCTATCCTTCTAAATTAAAACTCTCAATTGTCAAGCCGATATTCAAAAAAGACGATTGTCAAATTATTGAAAATTACAGGCCTATAACCCTTATCTCAATACTATCTAAAATATTCGAAAAGTTAATATTGAAACGATTAATGAGCTTTTTTGAAAGTAACCACATATTAAAACCGGAACAACATGGATTCCAAAAAAAATAAATCTACCACTACAGCCATGTTTGAATTAGTGACGGGAATAATTAATAAAATGGATGAAAAAAATCCATGTTTAGTTTTATTTTATGATATGACCAAGGCTTTCGACTGTGTTTCGCACGACCTTCTCTTAAAAAAGTTGGACATATATGGTATAAGGGGTCCTGCACTTTCATTGATAAAAAGCTATTTAACAAATCGAAAGCAATGTGTTGAAATATCTAGGTATAATGAAAAAGGGTACCGTCAGAGCTATAAGTCTAGCTATAAGCTTAACTCTATTGGCGTCCCCCAAGGAAGCGTACTTGGACCTTTACTATTTTTAATTTATGTGAACGACTTGCCACACGTAACGAACCACAAATGTGTAATGTATGCTGACGATATATCTATTTTATTACAATTAACTGACATTAGCAATATAGAAACTGACATAAATGAATCTGTAAATAATATAATTAAATGGTTAAGTGACAATAATCTTCAAACAAATGTAACCAAGACTAAATGTGTGGAATTTATAAATAAGGGCGCTAAGCCTCATAACTACAGCATCTCCTACGGAAATGAAAAAATAGAGATGGTCCAAATGATTAAATTTCTTGGACTCCAAATTGATCAACACTGCAACTGGAAATTCCATATAAAAGAACTATGTTCCAAATTAAATAGGTTTGTTTACGCTTTACGAAAAATACGACAAACAGTAAATATGGCAGCCGCCCTAACAGCATATCACGGTTATATAGCTTCGAACTTAAGATACGGCATAATAATATGGGGAAATTCGACAGACATAGAAAAAGTATGTCTAGCTCAAAAGAAGTGCATAAGGGCAATATGCGGCGCTTCATCTCGAGAGTCGTGTAAACCGCTATTTCTCAAGCTAGGAATAATACCTGTAGCCTGCATGTATATTTTTGAAATGGCCATATTTGTAAAATGCCACTTAAATCTTTTTAAAAATGGCTCCTTCTCTCGATATCCTAGCAGGCTTGTGATTGACCGTATTCCTAAAACATCTATATTCCTGAAAAATTTTATATTTATGAGCATCAGGATATATAATAAATTGCCAGATACCATAAAAAAATTACCATTGATTCAATTCAAACAAAAACTATTCGAATTTCTCCTGAATGAAAGATTTTATCATGTGAATGAATATTTTGACTTTAATTTCTAA
This sequence comes from Crambus lathoniellus, assembly GCA_949710035.1. NCBI lineage: Eukaryota > Metazoa > Arthropoda > Insecta > Lepidoptera > Crambidae > Crambus > Crambus lathoniellus. The sequence goes on from OX453321.1 coordinate 16,646,604, forward strand.
TTACAATTAATTATAGGTATAATAAATTCCTGATTTTGACATTAATAGAATTTGACATTAATTTTAATATTGACATTACAATAAATTGCTGACTTGTATAAATTTTTTTAGATTGATTGACACTTTGTATAACTGTAGATTTTGACAATTATTATAATACTTGGATGGAAAAGTTTTAAAAAAAGGAAAATAATGTCGCATTGCATGTTAAAATGTAATAATATTAAACTGATGTTGATAATAATTGTGACTAAATGCTACCTAAATTGTAATCAAATACTGTTTTTAATATAATTTGCATGCCTCTGTATAGGTCAAATATGTGAAACTTTATATGACAACAGAACATCAAATGTACCATATTTGCTGCAAATAAATTTATCTTATCTTATCTTATCTTAAATAAATTGCACATTACTATTGTAAATAGTGTAACGATCATTTTGTATTATGACATCTTTGTTGGCCGCACTTTGGCCAAGCTGTATTCAAGTTTGAAAATGAAGAGAAAAAAATGACCTTTTCAAACTTGAATAATTGCTTGGCCACTCATCGTACACTGTTGACATCATAACAAAAAGTGATTGTTACACTATTTACAATAGTAATGTGCAATTTATTTTTGTTGGCCGCACTTTGACCAAGCTGTATTTAATTTTGAAAACGAAGAAAAAATGTCATTTTCAAACTTGAATAACTGCTTGGCCGCTAATCGTACACTATTGACGTCATAACAAAAAATGATCGTTACACTGTTTACAATAGTGATGTGGAATTTGTTTTCGTTGGCCGCCACTTTTACTTTTTTGGTCCAATTTGACTGATCTCCTTTGCTTGTGTTTATGTGTGTGGCAACGATAAACGTTTATCTATCTATCTATCATTTTCAATAGTAAACATTGCATAAAAAAGTAAAAAAACAAGATATTCCAAAATATGTTTTGTGTAGCTATTTCGATGTTTTTAAATAAATAAATATGTAGTTTAAAAAACTAAATAAACACACTTTTATAGGAACAGACTAAAAAGTACAAAATAACCGTCTATTCAGTAACAGAAATTAAAAAGCGTGGTGCGCGTTGTCAATATTAAGTACTTGAAATGCATGCTTTGCAAAGGGCGCACCACGCTTTTTAATTTCAGTTACTGAATAGACGGTTATTTTGTACTTTTTAGTCTGTTCCTATAAAAGTGTGTTTGTTCACGCCGCGCGTGATTCATTCATTCACGTTCATTCGTGGGTGCGCCGCCAACCACCGTCCGCGCAACTCGCGCGCAGTCCGCCGTAAGCAGCCGTGAGGCAAGTTCGTGTGTTTCTGTAGCGACGTGCCGCGCCAGTTACCTACCCGTATTGTGACCGTGATTTTGTTTTGCACACCTAGGAGCGCCCGGTCCGGGTACGGACTTGTGACCCGTGTGTGTTCGCTTTGAAAAGCGCCGGGAAGTTTTAGCTGCCTATTAGGGCATTGTGTAGTTATAAGGGTGTTAGCTGTAAGAGTTTCCCATCGGGGGTTGTGTGGAGATCGTTTTGCCAGGCGCGCGCCGGCGAGACAACGTTCAGCCCCCCTGGATTACGGACACTATTTTCTAGTAAGGTAGGACTAGCTAATTTACTTAATTTTGCATGAGAAACCTTCGTTTCAATAAACTGTGGAACACAGTAGATGTGGTCATCACAATTGTGCGTGATCATATTTTTGGTAGCAGAGCGTACCTAGTTGATATAATTAGTTAATTTTCATATTAAAATTAACTAGGTACATAAAATTTCATAGTAAAAATAAAAAGCGTACCTAAAAAGCGTACCTAAAAATTATTTTTTTTGTTGAAATCTCGAGGGTATTTGAAGATCCCGAGACGATTTGAAGTACTAAGAAATTGTTCTAGTAAATTCTCGAAGCGAATGTTTCTCACTTGGTGGATCCGATAATAGATAGACACTTATATAATTGTTGTCACATACTAGTGTTTTGATACGAGTTTACTCGCCTAGATGTGTATATTTTTTTTGTGTGTCCGGATTTATTTGACGAATAGTTCGTTCGAAAGTGTGTTTATTAGTACCACATACTAGTGATTTGATACGAGTTTACTCGCCTAGATGTGTATATTTTTTTTTGTGTGTCCGGATTTATTTGACGAATAGTTTCGTTCGAAAGTGTTGTTTATTAGTACCACATACTAGTGTTTGTTCCGAGTCCGCTTGCCTAGTTAAAAAAGTGGAACTAGTTTTAATTATTAGTAGTATTAAATTACGAGTATTATTATTAAAAATAGTTTTGTTTTCGTTTGTTGATAACGGTTTAGTAGTTGATTTGCGAGGTATGCCATACCGTTAATCCTATACGTTTTGTTTATACCGTTATATTGTTAGCCCTTGAAATTGGTAAGTTGTTAATAATTTATGAAAATAGTAGGGTCCGTGTATGTCGTCCGAATTTTAATTGTGTTTTATATTCTCGTGACGCGACCTATTTCTATTGTTTTTTTTTGTTGATGTTTACCACTTTTATATTTCTTTGTTTGCTTTGTTTATTAAACGGATTATAAATGGCTCCTACGAATCCGACCGCCGTATCCAGGGCTGGCATCCAAGGAGCTTTGCGTTGGCTTGCTTGTGCGGTCACATTAATAGACCGAGCCGACCGGGTAGGCGCGTTGCTAGCTCGGTATGGCGGGCTGGCAGCTCGGCTGCAAGACCTGGAGCGCCACGCCATGGAGTGTCGCGCGTATTATATGGAGAACCCCCCAGCTGATGATGCCGTGTCGGAACAGCTGGAGCAGGATGTAGCCCAGGCCTATGAGCTGGCTGACCAGTTCACGGAGGCGGCTGAGAGGGCCCTGGCTGTTCGGAAGGGGGAGCCGGTTTTGAGCGGGGAGGTCAAACCTACCCCGACGGCGTTGCTAGGCCGATTGCCTACATTGGAGATTCCCACTTTTAATGGGGATTTGTCAGCCTGGATGGGCTTCATTAATTTGTTTGACAGTTTGGTGGATTCACGACGGGACTTATCCCCTAGCGAGAAGTTGGCCTATTTGCGCTCCTCCCTGCGAGGAGAGGCCAGCGCGGTAATCCACCACCTGCTCATCAGTGACGACAACTACCAGGTGGCTCGCCAGCTTCTGGTTAGCAGGTACCAGAATGTCCGGTTACTGGCGGACACCCACGTGGCCACGATTTTGGCCCTCCCGCGAATCACGCGGGTACACCTGTTACGGAGGGAGTTGCTGAACCCGCTACTGTCAGCGGTCAACTCCCTAAGGCGATTGGACCTGCCGGTGGATCAGTGGTCCTTTATACTGCTGCACATAGTCCTCGCCAAATTGCCCGCTGAAATGAAGGGGCGTTTCGAGCAGAGGTACGGAGGCGACAGCGCCTCGTATCTCCCGCCCTTCGCGGACCTCCTTCGTTTTTTGGAGGACGAATGTAGGGTGACGGACCACCTGGAGCCCGCCCCGGTTCCAGGTGTTGGTCGTATGGTGGCGGCGAGGGAACAGCCCCGTCGCCCGACCAATCGCTATGCTGCCTTCCAGCAGTCCCCTCCCCCCGCACCGAGTGAGCGGTGCAGGTATTGCAGGGGAGATAGGCATGTGGTGCACGAATGTGCCAAATTTAGAGGCCTCCGCCCAGAGGGACGGAGGGCCGTTGCGAAACAGCGCCAATGGTGCTATAGGTGTTTGGGGGGACACATGCAGTCGGCGTGTCCCCAGACCGAGGATTGTCGTCTTTGCGGAGGGAGGCATCACCCCCTCCTTTGTTTGGACCGCAAGGACGCCGGGAGCGACCGGGGTTCGAATTCCTCGCGCACGGGCGGGGGCCCGGCAGCCCGGAACCGGTCCCCTAGAGATTCGGCGGGGCTTAGCCCCCCCGTTCAGTCCCCCCCGGAGAGGGGGAACTATAGGAGAGACGCCCCCGCCACGGGCGGGGGTAGGGGGGTACCACAAGAGTACGCCACGGTGGCGATGGGCACGGGCCCTATTTGCTACTCCCCCCCCCTAATGGAGAGGCCTCGATTGGGGTACTATGTACCGAGGCACGCCCCACACGGGTATTACCCTGCACCTAGGAGTGCTGTTGGTCGGGGCCAGTATGTACCCGATTGGGACCCGCTCGCCCGGTACGAGCGTCCCACATTTGGCGCGCCGACTCAGGCGCGAGGGGGACAAGTACCCCCCCAAAATTTTTAATGGCGCCCCTGTCGGACCCAACCACCCCTCCGGAGCTTGTGCTGTTGCCAACAGCCTCCGTGAATGTTTGGGGACCTAAGGGCAATGTTGTCACGGTGCGTGCCCTTTTGGACTCAGGTGCCCAGGGGTGCATAATGTCCAGGTGGCTTGTCCGACAGCTGGGTCTTTTGCTTGTGCCGCATCACGAAGCGGTACGGGGGGTGGGAGACTCGCGGATCCCTGATCCGATTGGTCGAGTTGAGTTCTCCTTCTCCCCCCACTTCGCGCCAAGGCCGAAGATCGGTGCTTCGGCGATAGTCTTTGATAAGGTGGTTGGACCACTCCCGCAAGTGCGAGTGCCGCCATCCACGATTGAGCTGACGTCTGGACTGGCTTTGGCTGATCCTTCCTTCCACCGACCGGGCCCAATACACTTGTTGATTGGTGCGGATGTCCTCGGTCGTGTACTGTGTGGAAGCAAGCGAGTTTTGCAGACAGCCGATCTTGTCGCCTTGTCCTCGTCGCTGGGTCATGTGGTGATGGGAAAGGTACCACAGACACCAGAGAACCCGTCGGTAGACCGCCAGACCATTGTCGGTTCTACTTTGTCCGACGTTCTCCAAAAGTTTTGGGAGGTGGAGGAACCCCCCACTGCCAAGCGGTTGGATCCGTTAGCCGAGGAGTGCGAATTGTTCTACCAGAACAACACTGGGCGCCTCCTCTCGGGTCGCTTGATTACCCGCTTGCCCTTCTTGGCGGCTCGCCCTCCTTTAGGGAGCTCCCGACCGATGGCCGAGAAGAGATTGTTGTCCATGGAGCGTAGGATGGCCAGGGATCCCGCATTCAAGGAGAAGTATATAGACTTCATGCGGGAGTATTTGGACCTTGGGCACATGTCCATCTCGCAGTTGGACTGGCGTAATGTGGAACATTACTTCCTGCCACACCACGCTGTTTTGAAGACTTCCAATGGGAAGATCCGCGTGGTCTTTGATGGTTCAGCGCCCACGTCAACCGGAGTGTCGTTGAATCAGTGTCTGCATGCGGGGCCGAAGTTGCATCACGATGTCTGTGATGTTTTGACCAACTTCCGCCGGCACGCTGTCGTCTTTGTGGCCGATATCCGCATGATGTTCAGACAGACCGTGATTCACCCGGAGGATAGACGATACCAGCTCATCCTTTGGCGTGAGGATCCCCAGGATCCGATGTTGGCTTACGAGCTGAACACCAACACTTATGGTTTGCGGTCGAGCCCCTTTGTGGCGATCCGTTCGCTTTTGGAGCTCGCAGAGCGCGAACGGCTACGCTATCCCCGGGCATCTGCTCTTATTGAGGGGGGGGCCTTATTTGTCGACGATATCTGCACGGGGGCCTCGAGCTTAGATGAGGCTCTCGTCTTACGTGATGAGCTGATTGCGCTCTTGAGGGCTGGTGGCTATGAGTTGCGGAAGTGGCTGTCTAACTCACCGGACCTATTGGCAGATTTGCCTAAGGACCACCAGCAAGAGCCGCTCCTCTTTGAAAATCCGGAGACTCCAGACATGCTGTCTGTTTTGGGAGTCCAGTATCGACCAGTCCCGGATTTGTTCACATATAGATTGGAACTGCCAGACCCAAAGGTCTGGACTAAACGCACGGTGCTGTCTACTGTAGCCCGTACCTTTGATCCGAACGGTTGGCTCAGCCCTGTAGTGTTTTCGATGAAGTGCTTCCTACAGGAGCTCTGGGCTGCGGAATTGTCATGGGATGAGCCCCTCTCTGGTAGCCTCCTACGAGAGTGGGTGAGGTTCGTGTCATCCCTACCCGACGTCAATCGGGTTTGTATACCGAGGCAAATGCTGCCTTCGGGAAAGTTTAAAGCCTCCCTGCACGGCTTTTGTGACGCGTCCGAAAGCGGATACGCGGCAGCCGTTTACATCCGAACAGTGGATGCAGCAGGCGTTGTCGCCGTACACTTAGTTACGGCCAAGAGTAAGGTCGCCCCCCTTCGGACTAGGCTAACCATTCCGAAGTTGGAGTTGTCCGGCGCCACTCTCTTAGTACGGCTACTCAATCATGTTGCCGACACCTTGGGAAACGGTGTCGACTTGGGGTCGATATTTGCGTGGTCTGACAGCCAGGTCGTCCTTTGTTGGCTGAAGAGTTCAGTCCACACCCTTGAGGTTTTTGTGGCCAACCGGGTCTCACAAATTCAGACTTCAAAGGCCCCGTTGATTTGGCGCCACGTACCGGGCGAATTGAACCCCGCAGATTGTGCCTCCCGCGGCTGCGAGGCGCCTGAGTTAGTGGACCACCACCTATGGTGGAGTCCATCATGGTTGTTACGGCCTGAGCGCTCATGGCCTGCCACCCCGGCTGTGGCCAGAGTCCCAGACCTAGGCATGCGTGTTCACGCCGTGGAGACGGTGGCGGCTCCGCAGATGGAGTTTTTGTTAGACCGCTACAGTTCTCTTGATAAGTTGCTCGGCGTGACTGCTTGGATGAGGCGCTTTGTGCGAAATTGTCGCCAGCCTCAGGAGAAATCGTTGTCTCCGGTCCTCGCCCCACAAGAGCGGCAAGACGCTCTGTTGCATTGGTTGCGAGTGACGCAACAGCGAGAGTTTGAACCGGAGCTGAAAGCCCTGCGCTCAAGTAAGCCCAAGTTGAAGGGACCCTTGGTGCGGTTGAATCCCTTCTTGGACAGTACCGGATTGCTGCGTGTCGGAGGTAGGCTCAGACATACCAACCTGCCGTACGGATCACGCCACCCTTTGTTGCTCCCCAAGGATGGACCGTTAGTTAGACTGTTGATTACAGACCGACATGTAAAGAATGCTCATGCCGGTTGTAATGCTTTGACCGCGCTCCTCCAACGAGAGTTCTGGATTTTGTCAGCGCGGAGAATAATCCGATCCGTTATTTTTCGTTGTCTCCCGTGTTATCGTTTGCGCGCCGATACGATGCAGCCCCAGATGGGTGATTTGCCTGCCGATCGGGTGAACGAATCGATGCCCTTCTCAGGAGTTGGAACGGATTTTGCGGGGCCATTTACCGTTAAGACATCGCGGCTTCGTAATGCTAGAACGGAAAAGGCTTACTTGTGTGTATTTGTTTGTTTGGCCACTAAAGCGGTCCACCTGGAGGTGGTTAGTGCCCTCACCACAGAAGCCTTTGTAGCCACGTTGAATCGTTTTGTGTCTCGCCGCGGAATGCCGTCGTTAATAAGGTCCGATTGTGGAACCAATTTCAAGGGCACCGATAGGTATTTAAAGGAAGTTTGTGAATTTTTGGATAGGAATAATTTTGAGATCGGATCCACACTCTCTCGCAGAGGGGTACGATGGCAGTACTCCCCGCCATCCTGCCCCCACTGGGGAGGGATTTTTGAAGCAACTGTAAAGGCCGCTAAAACTCACCTTCGTCGCGTTATTGGGGAGACGGTCCTCACGTTTGAGGAACTCGCGACCGTATTTTGTAAGGTTGAGGCGGTCCTCAACTCGCGTCCGTTGTGTCCGTTGTCTTCGGACGCGAATGATTTAGAGGCCCTTACGCCGGGCCATTTTTTGATTGGCAGACCGCTTAACGCCTTGCCGGAATATCCTTATTCCGAAGTGCCCTCCGGACGGCTCTCGCGATTTGAATTGCTCCAGCAGCTTACGCAGAGTTTTTGGCGCCGTTGGCATCTGGAGTATTTGCACATTTTGCAGCAACGCGTTAAGTGGTCGGATAGGACGACCCCACCCAAGACTGGAGACCTCGTGTTGGTAAAGGATCCAAACCTGCCGCCCCTCCGCTGGCGTTTAGGACGCATTGTTCAGCTTCATCCGGGGTCGGATGGTGTGCCCAGGTTTGCCGAGGTCCTGGTGGGGGACTCTGTTTTGAAGCGAGCGATCGCTACCCTCTCTCGCCTGCCCTTAGATTGAGTTGGCGGACAGTTTGCTACTGTCCGGGACGGGGGGATGTTCACGCCGCGCGTGATTCATTCATTCACGTTCATTCGTGGGTGCGCCGCCAACCACCGTCGGCGCAACTCGCGCGCAGTCCGCCGTAAGCAGCCGTGAGGCAAGTTCGTGTGTTTCTGTAGCGACGTGCCGCGCCAGTTACCTACCCGTATTGTGACCGTGATTTTGTTTTGCACACCTAGGAGCGCCCGGTCCGGGTACGGACTTGTGACCCGTGTGTGTTCGCTTTGAAAAGCGCCGGGAAGTTTTAGCTGCCTATTAGGGCATTGTGTAGTTATAAGGGTGTTAGCTGTAAGAGTTTCCCATCGGGGGTTGTGTGGAGATCGTTTTGCCAGGCGCGCGCCGGCGAGACAACGTTCAGCCCCCCTGGATTACGGACACTATTTTCTAGTAAGGTAGGACTAGCTAATTTACTTAATTTTGCATGAGAAACCTTCGTTTCAATAAACTGTGGAACACAGTAGATGTGGTCATCACAATTGTGCGTGATCAGTGCTCATTTAGTTTTTTAAACTACATATTTATTTTCTACTTTTTAGTTTAATAAATGGCAAGCCATGGATGGATGGTAATGGATTTCGCAGTCCATTAATGTGTCTGCCCACCCCGTAAACATTATAACTCAAAGGCGTGATTGTATGTATTTAGTTTTAGAAATTCAAGTAGAGTCTATTAGTTACCGGATGCGCAAGCCGAACCCTTACTTCCTCCCTGCTCCATCATCAGACCCTCACCACCAAGTGTAGCGTATAGGTCTCATCAGAACGAAACAAATCTGCCGAAACTCGAGGGGTTTCCTAGAGGTCATTAAGGAGTGTCACTGGCTTCCTCCCTGCTCCATCATCAGACCCTCACCACCAAGTGTAGTGAATGGGTCTCATCAGAACGTAACAAATGAGCCCAAACTCGAGGGGTTTCCTAGTGGTCATTAAGAAGTGCCACTGGCTTTCTCCCTGCTCCATCATCAGACCATCACCACCAAGTGTAGCGAATAGGTCTCATCAGAAGGAAACAAATGCGCCCAAGCTCAAAAGGTTTCCTAGTGGTCATTAAGGAGTGCCAATGGCTTCCTCCCTGCTCCATCATCAGACCCTCACCACCAAGTGCAGCAAATAGGTCTCATCAAAAAAATGAGCCCAAACTCGAGGGGTTACCTAGTGGTCATTGAAGAGTTCTATTGCCCACCTCTTTACCCCATCATCAGATCAGCTCGATGGTAGCAAATTATTGTATTGTCATCGGATTCATATAGACTTGCAAAGTTTCAAATCAATACGACAATTAGAAGTAGGTTAAATTTAAATTCCAAGATTTTCTTACATTGTGACTTAGTTACAGGTGAAGCTAATAAAAGTGTGGTAAAAATATCAGTAAACCAAATAGGAGTACCTACTCTTTTGTGTACTGTTCGTCTCACGCAAGGAATTTATAAGTACTACTACGTATTCGCTGGTCTCACGCGATAATAATAATACGAGACGTCAAAAAGTAAGAATCAGGCTGTACTTACTTTATTTTTCTTTATTTTACAGTTACATTTAGTAGGGTACGAAAGGCAGGCTTAACGCTGAAAGAATTCTCCGCCAGCCAACCTTTGTACTTGTACCAGGGGCTGTTGTTTTTAACCGACTTCTAAATCAAAAAGGAGGTGGTTCTCTATTCGTCTGTATGTATGTTTTTTTTTTTGTGTATGTCCACCGATTACTCGAAGACGGCTGAACCGATTGAAATGGTTCAAACGTTATTACATCAGGTTGGTTTCCAAGTTGGTCCCATTTTTTGAAATTTTGAAATCGGTTCAGTAGTTTTCAGGAAATCTTGAAAATACTGTCGTTTTCGTTACCACTTTATGTAAATTTAATACGTATCTTTAGGCATAACTCCTTTGTTTATAAACCGATTTAGATGATTCTTGTTTTGTTAAAAAGGGGATACCTCAAGGTATTTTAACCGACTTCTAAAAAGGAGGTTTTCAGTTTGATCACATACCTATTTACCAGAAAACACGTAAATTGCCTGCACGATGCACTAAAAAGAGTGAAATAAAAATTATTTTTATAAAAAATCGAATTTAGACTTCAAAGTACTTACGTTATTTATTTGGTGAGGAATTATTTCTTACTTTTTTGATGTGGTTTTTTTGAAGGCGGTTTTTTTTTTTTCTTATAACTTCGTACAAATAATGTAGGTACTTACGTCCGGTGTAATGTCCCTCGAAAGAGGCAGTGTGCCCCAGCTCGTTGTGCGAGTAGGGTACAACGTGTACGCTTATCTTCACCCCCGGTTTGATCTGGAGACATCCCTGTGAAGATTAAATAAGTTTATAGTAAAAACTTTCATTTTTATGACAAGCTTTTTTTTGCTGACTGTACTTTAATATTGTATTGTCATCTAAACCAAACCTGTACTTATACAAAATTTCAGCTCCATCGGACACTGAAAAGTGGATCAAATTAAGCTTGCAAGATTTGTCCCCCACTAACTAACATGGCAAGTTAAAAATTTTATTATAAATTTCATTTTTATGACAAGCTTTTTTGCTGACTGTACTTTAACATTGTATTGTCATCTAAACCAAACCTGTTAACAAAATTTCAGCTCCATCGGACAGTGGGAAGTGAGTGAAATTAAGCTTGCAAGATTTGTCTCTCACAAACTAACTAACATGCTATGGAATTGCGTAAAGTCAATCGTATTCATTTGACAGTTCATATCGTATCATAATAAATGTCATTCCATACAAATTGCAGCCGATTGAATACGATATGAATTGTCAAATTAATACGATTACCTTACGCAATTGCACCCCTGGTTTTTAACGCTTAGATCATGTTGACGCTGACTGTACCTACATATAAAGCCTGACCTCAAAAAAAAACCTCGCCATATTGCGGAAATGTGACGAACCAAATTTTTCTATAGAATTTGCCATTATTGTAACAATGAAGAGGCGAAAAAGGCGCCTCGAGCCAGGTTTATTTTTCTGGTCAGGCTTCACAATAATTTTTCTATAATCACACGTTTGCAGTTTCCTTTAAGTACCACCTTTGTAAAAAAAAAAAAAAAATTTTAACCTGTGACATGCAACGTTTTAAGGGCCGGCTGTAAGCCAGCGCGTAGGTATTGACGAAGCTAATCTGTATATGTGTGCCTTCACGCACACAAACATCTCCGCCCTAGCACGAAAAAATGTAATTCAGAAAATTAAAAAAATTAATAACTTTTTTTTTGTCAGAAAGTAACTTTACGTATTTGATGCGTTTGATTTGCCATGTTTGCCATCTGGGGGCTGATGCAGCATCTTACAGACAGTCGAAGGAACTCGTCAGCATTTCAACGTAACCAGTTGGAGTTTGGGCTCATTTGAATAGTCTTGATGAGAACTCTTGTGCCAAGTAGTTTCCTATGTCTGATGCTGGAGTCATCAGGAGGTGGTTGATGGAACTTTTCAACAATTCAACGTACCATTTCGATTTTGGGCTCGTTTGAATCATCTTGATGATAACTTTTGTGCCAAAATGTTTCGAAGGTCTGATGCTGGAATCAGGAAGTGGTTGATAGAACTCTTCATCAATTCAACGTAACCACTTTGAGCTTGGGCTCATTTGAATGGTCTTGATAAAAACTTTGGTGCCAAGTAGTTTCCAAGGTCCACTTCTGGAGCCAGTAAGTGGCTGATAGAACTCTTCATCAATTCAACGTAAACACTTCTAGTTTGGGCTTCTTTGAATAGTCTTGATGAGAACTCTTCTGCTAAGTAGTTTCGAAAGTCTGATGCTGGAGTCAGGAGGTGGTTGATGAAACTCTTCAACGATCCAACGTAAACACTTCGAGTTTGGGCTTATTTGAATCGTCTTGATGAGAAATCTTGTGCCAAGCAGTTTCCAAGGTCAAATTCTGAAGCCAGTAAGTGGCTGATGGAACTCTTCATCAATTCAACGTAAACATTTCGAGTTTGGGCTTGTTTGAATAGTCTTGATGAGAACTCTTGTGCCAAGTAGTTTCGAAGGTCTGATGCTGGAGTCAGGAAGTGGTTGATGGAACTCTTCACCAATTCAACGTAAACACTTCGCGTTTAGGCTCGTTTGAATTGTCTTGATAAGAACTCTTGTGCCAAGTAGTTTCCAAGATCTGATGCTCGAGTCAGGAAGTGTTTGATGGAACTCCTGAACAAATCAACGTAACCACTTTGAGTTTGGGCTCGTTTGAATTGTCTTGATGAGAACTCTTTTGCCAAGTAGTTTCCAAGCGCTATTGCTGGAGCCAGGAATGGCTGATGGAACACTTCAACGATTTACCGTAACCAGTTCATTTTTGGGCTCGTTTGAATTGTCTTCATGAGAGCTCTTGACAAGAAAACAGCAACGCAATGTTCAAAATATTAAAAAATCCAAGATGGCGGCCAACTTTTTTGTTTGTAGGCCGATTTAGATGAAACTCGGTTTGTGGTACTATTTTGACAATAAAACAGGAACGCAATGTTAAAAATATAAAAAAATCCAAGATGGCGGCCAACTTTTTTGTTTCTAGGCCGATTTAGATAAAACTCGGTTTGTGGTACTATTTTGACAAGAAAACTGGAACGCAATGTTAAAAATATTAAAAAATCCAAGATGGCGGCCAACTCTTTTGTTTGTAGGTTGATTTAGATAAAACTCGGTTTGTGGTACTATTTTGACAAGAAAACAGGAACGCAATGTTAAAAATATTCCAAAATTCAAGATGGCGGCCAACTCTTTTGTTTGTAGGCCAATTGAGATGAAACTCGGGTTTTAGTACTGTTTTGTCAAGAAAACAGCAACGCATTATTAAAAATTCCAAGATGGCGGCCAACTTTTTTTAATGTTTGCCGATTTTGATGAAACACGGTTTTTGGTACTGTTTTGATAAGAAAACAGCAACGCAATATTAAAAATATTAAAAAATCCAAGATGGCGGCCCACTTTTTTGTTTTTGGGCCGATTTTGATGAAACTCGGGTTTTGGTACTATTTTGTCAAGAAAACAGCAACGCAATATTAAAATATTAAAAAATCCAAGATGGCGGCCCACTTTTTTGTTTTTGGGCCGATTTTGATGAAACTCGGGTTTTGGTACTATTTTGTCAAGAAAACAGCAACGCAATATTAAAAATATTAAAAAATCCAAGATGGCGGCCAACTTTTTTGTTTGTAGGCCGATTTAGATAAAACTCGGTTTGTGGTACTATTTTGACAAGAAAACTGGAACGCAATGTTAAAAATATTAAAAAATTCAAGATGGCGGCCAACTCTTTTGTTTGTAGGTTGATTTAGATAAAACTCGGTTTGTGGTACTATTTTGACAAGAAAACAGGAACGCAATGTTAAAAATATTCCAAAATTCAAGATGGCGGCCAACTTTTTTTAATGTTTGCCGATTTTGATGAAACACGGTTTTTGGTACTGTTTTGATAAGAAAACAGCAACGCAATATTAAAAATATTAAAAAATCCAAGATGGCGGCCCACTTTTTTGTTTTTGGGCCGATTTTGATGAAACTCTGGTTTTGGTACTATTTTGTCAAGAAAACAGCAACGCAATATTAAAAATATTAAAAAATTCAAGATGTCGGCCAACCTTTTGTTTTTTTTGCCGATTTTGATGAAACACGGTTTTTGATACTATTTTAATAAGAAAACGGGAACGTAATGTTAAAAATATAAAAAGTCCAAGATAGCGGCCAACTCTTTTGTTTATAAGCCGGTTTCGATGAAACTTGGTTTCTGGTACTATTTTGACAAGAAAACAACAACGCAATGTTAAAAGTATAAAAAATCTAAGATGGCGGCCAACTTTTTTGTTTGCAGGCCGATTTCAATGAAACTCAGTTTCTGGTTTTATTTTGACAAGAAAACAGCAACGCATTTATATATACATAAATGTTACAATTACCACAGTATAACCATTTTTTTATATAGTAGGCCAACGCCCTTGAAGTTAGTTGATACCGACGTCTGTATAGGTATTTCCGTAATTACGGAAGGGTTGTAACAAAATTAAAATGTGGCAGGAACATTTTAGTGTATTGCGAAATAAAATAAAATAAATAATTATAGTTAGCATTTTAGAAGTATCAAAATAAAATATATTACATGTTTTATTTAGTTGCAGCTACAATTGTATCTGTCTGTCTGTCTGCCATGAAATTTTGCAAGGTAAATTTGACCTACTCCTGACTACGTTTGAATAGGTTGAAGTTTTGTTAAAGAAAAATATTCAGATTGGAAATAAGCCGATTCATATTTCTTTACCTTTAAAGCGCCTTCGTCTATATATCAAAATCATCCCATGTGACAATCATTATTTTCAAATATCAATTATTATTTTATTTACTTTTTTTATTTTTTTAAATAGGGTTTACAGCTGTCAAAAACACAGTAAATTACGAAGGATGTTACGTCGTAATTTACTGTGCTTGTGTTAAAGCAAATTAATAATTAATTAAATCTTTTACTTGACATGATGATGATGATGATACTTGACTCTGTCTCAAGCTTTCAAATAAAAACCTGTTACATTTTAATAAGCGAAAAGAGAGAAACAAAAACAAAAAACGGCCACCATCTTGACCATTTGTATTTTTTTACATTGTGTTAAGAACGGTTTTCTTGTCAAAATAGTACAAAATCGTCACATCTTAATTTACATTGTGGTATGCAATAAAATGATTGAGTATTGAGTATTAAGTATTGAAAAAACCGAGTTTTATCAAAATCGGCCCACAAACAAAAAAGTCGGCCGCCGTCTTGGATTTTTAATATGTTTAACATTTATTTGCTGTTTTCTTATCAAAATAGTACCGTAAACCGCGTTTCATCAAAATCGGCCCATAAACAAAAAAGTGGGCCGCCATCTTGGATTTTTTAATATTTTTAATATTGCGTTGCTGTTTTCTTATCAAAATAGTACCGTAAACCGCGTTTCATCAAAATCGGCCCAAAAACAAAAAAGTTGGCCGCCATCTTAAATTTTTTATATTTTTAATATTGCGTAGCTGTTTTCTTATCAAAATAGTACCACAAACCGCGTTTAATCAAAATCGGCCCATAAACAAAAAAGTTGGCCGCCATCTTAGATTTTTTATATTTTTAATATTGCGTTGCTGTTTTCTTATCAAAATAGTACCGTAAACCGCGTTTCATCAAAATCGGCCCATAAACAAAAAAGTGGGCCGCCATCTTGGATTTTTTAATATTTTTAATATTGCGTTGCTGTTTTCTTATCAAAATAGTACCGTAAACCGCGTTTCATCAAAATCGGCCCAAAAACAAAAAAGTTGGCCGCCATCTTGGATTTTTTATATTTTTAATATTGCGTTGCTGTTTTCTTATCAAAATAGTACCACAAACCGCGTTTAATCAAAATCGGCCCATAAACAAAAAAGTTGGCCGCCATCTTAGATTTTTTATATTTTTAATATTGCGTTGCTGTTTTCTTATCAAAATAGTACCGTAAACCGCGTTTCATCAAAATCGGCCCATAAACAAAAAAGTTGGCAGCCATCTTGGTTTTTTTAATATTTTTAATATTGCGTTGCTGTTTTTTTATCAAAATAGTACCGTAAACCGCGTTTCATCAAAATCGGCCCATAAACAAAAAAGTTGGCCGCCATCTTGGATTTTTTAATATTTTTAATATTGCGTTGCTGTTTTCTTGACAAAATAGTACCAATACCCGAGTTTCATCAAAATCGGCCCAAAAACATAAAAGTGGGCCGCCATCTTGGATTTTTTAATATTTTTAATATTGCGTTGCTATTTTCTTGTCAAGAGTTCACATCAAGACAATTCAAACTGGTTACGTTGAATCATTGAAGAGTTCCATCAGCCACTTATTATATTACTATATAAATTTATCTTATCTTATCTTATCTTTATCTTATCTTATCTTACTTCCTGGCTCCAGCAATAGACCTTGGCAACAACTTGGCTCAAGAGTTCTTATCAAGACAATTCAAACGAGCCCAAACTCAAAGTGGTTACGTTGAATTTATGAAGAGTTCCATCAGCCACTTACTGGCTCCAGAATTTGACCTTGGAAATTACTTGGCACAAGAGTTTTCATTAAGACGATTCAAAAGAGCCCAAACTCGAAGTGGTTACGTTGAGTCGTTGAAGAGTTCCATCAACCACCTCCTGACTCCAGCATGACCTTCGAAACTGTTTGGCACTAGAGTTTCTATCAAGACGATTCAAACAAGCCCAAACTCGAAGTGGTTACATTAAATTGGTGAGTAGTTCCATCAGCCACTTCCTGGCTCCAGCATTTGACCAGATATCTGTTGTGATGACGTACCAAATAAATTGTTGAGTGGAAAACTAATTATCTTCCGATATTGGTAGGTATCGCCGGATTTTTGAAATTTGACTTTACCTACCTTTTCTTTACCACCGCTCAAAAGAGTTTGCGTACAGATAGTCTGATTTCGTAATTTTCGTAGCTCAGGAGCTGGGAAAAAGCGACGTGCTCTCACCTTGAAATCAGCGGGCTTACTGAATTTTACCCCCGGTGTGGCTTGTATTTATACAATATTTTATTTATCTCCGCGTTCCATACGAAAATGTATGAGCAATTCGCGCTTTAATATTGACAATGTTTGAAGCCAGATTGTTCCCAATATAAAATAAAAAACGGCAAATATCGTGCGGTGAATCAATTCTATGTTTCATTGCCATTTGATTTAACATTAAATATTATTAAAAATATTTTTATTCTTTAACAATATCTTTAAAATAGAAAACGTTGATTTCGCTGTTTTTAGTGAAGTTTGCGATTTTTTTGCGATTAACTTGAGTTAAATATTTAAAATTTTCCACGGTGTTATTGTAAAGTAACTTTTCCTGTTCACTATTATATTTTTTAAAGTAATTTCTGTGGATAATTCTATGTTACAAGTTTAAAACCCCGAAAGCTGTTTTACGCGTTTCACTTACCGCCTGCCCTTAACACGTTAAACGCCGCGTAGGTCACCGGTGACCAGAGTTTAAAAATTAGTTTATATTTTTTTTCCCCGAAGGAAGTTGTATGGAATAAGTGATACGTAGGTACCTATATTCAGAAAATTTCTACAAACGTTTTCTTAATTGTTAATTTATTTTTAGTGTTTCATTCATAAATTGTCAAAAATATATTTGTATGTGGCAGTTCAGGTGTTAAGAAACATATTTATATTATTTTGTAACTTACCAAATACCCGCAAGCTTCTCCTAGCGACGAATCAGGGGTCAACAAGTCGATTGTTTCACGGTCTAAACTCAAAGATAGACACACACAACACAATAATATTAATAAGTTAAAAAACATTTTGCATGCCACAGCTAACTGTACAAATAAGTTACTTTATCGAAAACATTTCTTTATAAGTTCTGGAGACTGTCTTAACTTCAATTAAATTAGGTAAGATGAAAAAAATACTCTTAAAAACGTTGTAATATTTCGATAGCTGAAATTGAAATGAAACTTATCCTTATTTTCGTACATACTCAGTATGTTTATAAAATGTTAACATGAAAACAATAATGTTGTTACATTCCATTGTCATTAAATATTTGAGGAAACAGACAAACAAAACAAATGATGTTCTTGTGAAATTCGATTGTTTGTTTATGTACAGATTGGCGTATGAAGCGATGACTACTTCGGCAACCCGTCTTACTTTTCATACACACGCTCGTACGTGATTAGAGCTTATTACACTTGGCTAAATTCAGCATCTAATTAAGCATACCTACATTGCTTTCTTTGGGCTCATTTGTAGCAAGTGATGCAATCAAAACAAGCAATGTATGCTTAATTAGATGCTGAATTTAGCCAAGTGTAATAAGCCCTATTATGGTGTAACAGATCTTTCTTTGAAACTTTTAAACTAATAGGTATCTTGTCTTGTGCACTATAATATTCAGGTTTCTATCAGAAAATCAAAATTTAGAGAAACAAATTCAGTATTAGCCTTCCAAAATCCGTTTTTTTGCTTAAATTTTAGGTACCTGAACTTTGGGCGTTCACAACTACTCAAAGCAAAGAAAATATTTTGATACATACCTTGCAAATGTAATGGAGATTCTAAATGACAACCATTTATTTCACAAACTTGTAAGGCTTACTGAAAAACATGTATTTTCTGGAACAAGTTATATGTTTCCGGACACTATCTTTTCTTCAATGTTATCGCGTTCTCACTTACTCACTCTTTTCTAACG
Source organism: Crambus lathoniellus (assembly GCA_949710035.1). NCBI lineage: Eukaryota > Metazoa > Arthropoda > Insecta > Lepidoptera > Crambidae > Crambus > Crambus lathoniellus. The sequence continues at coordinate 16,664,933 of OX453321.1, forward strand.
AAACTTCATTGCGCTGGATGAAACAACAAGCTTTTTAACCATGCTCGCGTTGACAATAGACGAACCGGGAAGGGCCCTCTTAAAATCATTTCTTGAATACTGAAATAAGTTTTTTGTAAAAACTTCGTTTTTATGAGAATCTTTTTTGTTGTCTGTACTTTAATATTGTATTGTCATCCAAACCAAACCTGCATACAAAGTTTCAGCTCAATCGGACACTTGTAAGTGGGTCTTGCAAGATTTGCGACCGGACATACACATACATACATACACTGCAAGTAACCACAAGTACCGGATTGTTATTGACATTGGAAAAATTTAAAAATATACCATTAAAGTATATCAAAGGTGAAACAAAAACAAGCAAGCTATGAGCTGCTGAATTGTGACAAACTGTGGCTCTAGCTATCTCTTTCTAAAACGAAAACGAATAGAAATGTCTTTCTTAGCGCGTCTCATGAGAGGAATGATATCATATAGGACATTCACAGAGAAGAGTTGCAGAGGCGTATCTCCCGTTTTGACACACGTCGTCAGCTTCGCAAAACGTCTCTTTCGCAAATGGTCCCTTTCATAAAATGTCACTTTCGCAAGTTCTCCCTTTCACAAAACGTCACTTTCGCAAATGATCCCTTGCACAAAACGTCACTTTCGCAAGTGTTCTCTTCCACAAAACGTCAATTGCACATCACTTCTGCAAATGGTCCTTCACATAAAACGTGTCTTTCGCAAGTGTTCCCTTTCACAAAACGTCACTTTCGCAAGTCGGTACGGTAAACGGAGTTTTGCAAAATTTTACAAAAATAATATACCTACAAATATTCATTATTTAATCGATATATTTTCGCTAAGAAAACAAGACAGCATATTGTTTGACCGTAGCAGCAGTTTCCGGCCCCATTTGCTGCAACTTGCTGCTTATGAAGAAGCGCAGCGTGTCCCGAAGCGCTGCCGGGAAGTACGGCAGGCCGATGACGGACGCCGAATGGGAGAAGCCTAAAGCCCCTAAGGGCGAGAGTATGTAATCTAATCATTACCTACGTTATAGCGATCGATTCATTCAACAGCAGCCTATGTCATGTCATGCAGCTACAGTAGTAGCTGCATGACAGTGTCTGGCTGGATTAGACTAAACTTTCGTGATTAAACTCTCTTAATTCGACTCAACTACGGCGATTCTATTCTCATTCTTTTTGACGCAGGTCGCCAATTTTGCAAATCATCATCGCCAGAAAATTAGTTACTTTCGCAAATGGTCCTTTTCTCAAACAGTCACTTTCGCGAATGGTCCTTTTCTCAAAACGATTCTTTCACGATTCGTCTCTTTCATGAATCGGTCCGCTAATGACACTCTTTCTTTATTATAATAAAACACAAATATTCATTATTTAACCGATATATTTTCGCTAAGACAACAAGACGGCATGTTGTTTGACCGTGGCAGCAGTTTCCGGCCCCATCTGCTGCAACTTGCTGCTGATGAAGAAGCGAAGCGTGTCCCGAAGCGCTGCGGGGAAGTACGGCAGGCCGATGACGGACGCCAAGGCGGAGAAGTTGCCTAAAGCCCCTAAGCATAGAGTAACTTAGTATATCCCCTAAGGGCGACTAAGGGTGAGAGTATGTAATCTAATCACTACCTACGTTATAGCGACCATTTCTGCTATTCGATTCATTCAAGTACTGCTGCATGACAGTGTCTAGATTAGACGTAACTTTCGTGATTCAACTCTCTTGATTCGACTCAACTACGGCGATTCTATTCTCATTCTTTTTGACATAGATCGTCAATTTCGCAAATCAACATCGCCAAGAAATATTTTACTACAAGAAATGGTCCTTTTCTCAAACAGTCACTTTTGCAAATGGTCCCTTTCTCAAAACGTCACCTTCGCAAATGGTCCTTTTTTCAAAACATTTCTTTCACGATTCGTCTCTTTCATAAATCGGTACGCTACTCTGGTGTTGATGACACTCTTTCTTTATTGTAATAAAACACAAATATTCATTATTTAACCGATATATTTTCGCTAAGACAACAAGACAGCATGTTGTTTGACCGTGGCAGCAGTTTCCGGCCCCATTTGCTGCAACTTGCTGCTGATGAAGAAGCGAAGAGTGTCCCGAAGCGCTGCGGGGAAGTACGGCAGGCCGATGACGGACGCCAAGGCGGAGAAGTTGGACGGCAGGGACCAACGGATCTTGTAGTCTTTGCTCTCAGACTGGAAAGAATAAACATGTAATCAAGTTAAATGGAAAATGAAGTATTTAGAAAAAATCGACCCGTCTCACAACTAGCTCCGATGGGACACGAACCCACGACCTTTCGCTTTCCGGGCGACTGCTCTAACCACTGAGCTACGGAGTCGTTACGAGAAGCGTCGAATTTATCCAATACTTCTTACACGCTGTATAGTCAGCGTTAATTTCATCAATGTGGAGATATTACTACCCTCACACGCGAAAGAAATACCTTTCCAGGTATTTGGCAATCGCTAAAGATGAAATTACTATTGCAACTTATTTTAATTTTTAGTTTTTTGCATTCACAATGCAATTTTTATTACAGAAAAATGGAAAATGAAGTATTTAGAAAAAATCGACCCGTCTCACAATTAGCTCCGATGCGATGGGCCGAGACGGGTCGATTTTTTCTAAATACTTCATTTTCCATTTTTCTGTAATAAAAATTGCATTGTGAATGCAAAAAACTAAAAATTAAAATAAGATGTAATCAAGTTATTTAAATTTTTCACTTTTTTGCATTCACAATGCAATTTTTATTATTGGAGCTGGTTGTGAGACGGGTCGATTTTTTCAAAGTACTTCATTTTCCATGTATCAAATCAAATCAATCAAATTGTTTATTTGCAGAATATAGGTAAGTTTACAATAATTGGTGTTGTATTATCAAATCTGAGCGCTGTATTCTTCCTTACCCAATGGGTGTGCAAAATTGATTAGTATCACAAACATCATTGAGTAGACTATCGCACAAAAAAATAATTGATTTAAAAATGTCACATAATAATAAATAATATAAAAAGAATCAACATTTATGTGAGTGTTGTATTTTCGCACTCAGCCGTCCTAGCATGAGCGGCTTTTATCGCGACATATGATATGGTACGGCAAGTTGTCTTGCTTACCCCACTAAGGTGTAAACAAGACGGCATGCCGTGCCATATCATATCGCGTGATAAAAGCCGCTCATGCTAGGCCGGCATATCATAAATGTGAAAGTTTGGATGGTTGTTACTCAATCGCGTCGAACGGCTGAAGGGATCTAGATGAAATTTGGCTCGCGTGTTGCTGCTCCGCTCGCTGCACCAGGATGGGGTAAGTATACATATATACTTCTCAAATAAAAAATGTTTCCTACCTTAATCAGCCCCACCACAATATTGGCTAACAGTCCAGCTTTTATTAAACGAAATGGAGTTTTAACACCCAGACACAAAAATCTCATTCGATGAACCCGTCTCCTTAACATGTATCTAGCCAATAACCACGAGACAGCATATTACAAATATTACAATACGGATTTTGAAACCCAGACACAACACACAAAAATCTCACCTTTATCCAACCCGTCTCCTCAACATTGTATTGGCCAATAACCGAGAGACATCATGTTGCGTTACCAATTTTAACGCCCAGACACAACACAAAAAATATCACGTTTATCAAACCCGGTCTCCTCAGCATGGTATTAGCCAATAACCACGGGACAGCATATTACAATACGGATTTTAATACCCAGACACAACACAAAAAATCTCACTTTTATCCAACCCCAATCCCTTCAGCATGGTATTGGCTAATAACCGAGAGACAACATGTTGCAATTTTACCACCCAGACACAGAAAAAAATCTTACCTTTATCAGCCCTAATCCCCTCAGCATAGTATTGGCCAGTAACCATGACGACGCGTGTTGCTGCCCCGCTCGCTGCACCAGGATGGGGTATAAACGCCCAGACACATTACAAGCGCTGGTGCTACTGCTGTAGAGCCCAGACACGCAGAATGTCGCTTCGACGTACGCTTGGATTAAATCTTCTGGGTTTTTTATGCACTGTAAGAAACATATATTTAGTTAAAAATAACTTGTGATAGTAAAAAACCCCCGACATAAAAAAACTCTCTCGGTCGGGGGACCACAAAAAGAGAAGTACTAAAAGGGTATTATATTATATGTTGAGGGTCCCCGACCGAGAGACAAGTAATTTTTTGACTTATTAGTTTTTTTATGTCGGAGGTTTTTAAAATTTGATTAATGTTTCATCCTTTTTAAATTACACACAAAATTTAAAAAACCGCATTGAAATCGCTTGATCCGTTTAGGCACTACGAATGTATTAGTACAGACAGACAGACATTTTTTGCCGCCATTTTGTTTTTTTATTGCACCTAAATTTGGCCTAGTATCTTTTACCGTTACGGCAGGCAGTTGACCATCTCCATAAATGGACAGATGGATTTTCATCAAACGTGGCTAAGAACCATCTCGATTAATATAGCTTTCAATTAAAAAAAAACACGGGTTGCACTCCAGGAGTGCCGGCAGAAGTGAAAAGGGCTCCCTAGACTCTTCACAAAAAAAAGGAATTTGACAAAAAAAGAAAAAAATACGGACTATATATGAACTAGAGTTCCGAGGTCTTCTGGCTTCAATGCCGCCCGTTTCCTAACCTAAGCCTCCTAAGCTATCACAACTTTGGAGACGGTGGCGAAATTTGCCTTCGTATTCTAATGACATTGTAACAGTTTTTCGATCAGCTCACGTGTCCGTCTTACGATCTGACGGTCACGTGATCCTGACGCGAGTTTAACATTTTTTATCCATCACAAAAAGTGCAGAACGCCGCTAAAGAAGTTTACACTTCAAAAAACCTTAACTGGCTATCTTATCTATAACTGCCGGAACACAACAATGCTGAAAACATCGTTGTTAGACAAAGAGAAGAGTCAAAAAAAATAAAAAATCAATCAAAATCAAATATTTATTTATTCACATAGACATAATAAGCATATATTTATGAATCGTTAATATTTTCCTAGTTAAGTCGCAGAGACATATCGCCCGTTTTAAGACAGGTCATCACTTTCACAAATCGTCATCGCAAAAAATTCGACTCTTTTGCAGAATGTCATTTTCACAAATGGTCCCTTTCAGAAATAGTCCCTTTCTCAAAACGTCACTTCCAGAAATAGTCCCTTTCTCAAAACGTAACTTTCGCAAATGTTACTTTACATTAAACGTCACTGTAACTGCCGGTATACAACAATGCTGAAAACATCGTTGTTAGACAAAGAGAAGAGTCAAAAAAAAACAAAAATCAATCAAAATCCAATATTTATTTATTTACATAGACTTAATAAGCATGTACAGTCAGCGTCAAAATTATCTAAGCGTTCAAACCTACCAAAAGTATCTAAAGATTTGACAAAAATCAACCTTATCCCGAGACGTAAAGATGCATTTTCATTTGTTGTTTTAGAACGAATGACAACAAATGATAGTACACCTTAAAGTATTTATACTAAGAGTGATTTTTGTCAAATCTCCAGATACTTTTGGTAGGTTTGAACGCTTAGATCATTTTGACGCTGACTGTACTTATGAATCATCAATATTTTCCTAGTTTAGTCGCAGCGGCATATCTCCCGTTTCGACACAGGTCATCACTTTCCCAAATCGTCATCGCAAAAAATGCGACTCTTTCGCAAAATTTCACTTTCACAAATGGTCCCTTTCTCAAAACGTCACTTTCGCAAATGGTCCCTTTCCTAAAACGTAACTTTCGCAAGTGTTCCCTTTCACAAAACGTCACTTTCGCAAATGTTACCTTACCTTAAACGTCACTGTAACTGCCGGTATACAACAATGCTGAAAACATCGTTGTTACGGCGTCAGACTTAGATAAACAAAATTAAAAAAAAGGACACCATCACATACATTGTTCCAATACCAAGGTATAGTAGCTTAAGCACAAGTATTATGGAAATTGGAAACAACGACGGGTATTATCACATACACCCAGACCCGAAGAAATATTGAAAAGTTCGTTTTCCACATTTTCCCGACCGGGGATCGGGACCTCTAGAGATATCTACCTTGAAACCGGTACACCACTCGGCCATAATAGTTACTAGTAACAGAAGCTGCACTATGCGAGAACATTTAAACAAATAGTAACTCCAACTTCAACACGATAAAGTAGAATTCAGCTTGTACGGCTCTAATTACTAACGGCTAGACGTTGCATGTCGACGAAGAAGCACATAATCAATGATGTCAGTGTGATCAACGCTGTTAAGACAGGAAGCGATCACCGTATGGTGAGAGGCACATTGAATATCGATGTCAAGCTCGAAAGATCGCTACTGATAAAATCCACGCTCCGACCAATACCAGCTCAAATTCAAAACCCCGAGTGCTCTCAGCTCGAGCTTCAAAACCGCTTCGAAGCCCTTGAGAACAGCATAGACGTGGACGATCTATACAACATGGTGGTGGATACTGTCCGCACGGTAGGGTCTAAGTACTATAAAACCCGCCGTCCCAAATTGAAGAAACTCTCCAGTCAGACTCTCCTACTCATGGATCAGAGACACGAAATGAAGCTGCAGAACTCAGCGGATGCCCATCGTTATCGGCTGCTTAATAGACAGATATCTAAGTTCTTGACGCGCGACCTTCGCCAATTTAATACCGAGCGTATTAAAGAAGCCATTGAGCGGAACAAAGGCTCCAAAGTGTTCGCAAGAGATCTGTCTATCGGGCAAAGTCAATTGACGAGGCTGAAAACTGAGGAAGGTAGCATCGTTTCTGAGGAAGGTCGCGGTGCGCCGCTGGATGCGGGCAGCGCAGGACCGATCGTTGTGGAGATCCTTGGGGGAGGCCTATGCCCAGCAGTGGGCGTCGCTCGGCTGACATGATGATGATGATGATGAGACGTTGCATCTCTTTCTATCGTATACATTATATCGCGCTCGGGCGGGCGGCCCGCTGTAAATTGTATTGAACTAGTTTTCCGCCCGCGGCTTCGCCCGCGTGGACTTCATGACGTTATCCCGCGGGAATATGATATTTTTCCGGGATAAAAAGTAGCCTATGTTCCTCTCCAGACTACAAAGTATCTGTGTTTCAAATTTCAGCCAAATCCGTTCAGCCCTTTTGGCGTGATTGAGTAACAAACATCCAAACATCTAAACTTTCACATTTATAATATTAGTAGGATTGTATCCCGAGAGATACCTGAAGCGGTTGAGCGAGTGACGGACGCCTGGCCACGGAGGTGGTCAAAAGATGAATGATGATGATGAATGATGATGATGAGTTGGTGAATTCATTATCTCACCTGCAAATGTGCATCGATGACTTCCGCAGCGTTCAGTCCTAGCTTCTCCAGGTTTTCTATGGTGGGCTCCCGGAGAAACCTGCCTACGTCTGTTTCTATTTCTTCCACACCTTGAGACAAAATAATTACAATAAATATCTTACAATAACACTATTTATCTATTGAAAAATTGAAAATGAGATATTTTAGAAAAAGTCCCATCGGTGCTAGTTGTGAGACGGGTAGATTTTTTCTAAAATACTTCATTTTCAATTTTTCAATAATAAAAATTGCATTGTCAATGCAAAAAAGTAATAATTTAAATAACTTGCAATAGTAATTTCATCTCTAGCGATTGGCAAATAGCTGGAAAGGTATTTCTTTCGTGTGTCAGGGGAGTAATATCTTCACATTGATGAAATTAACGCTGGCTATACAGCGCGTAAGAAGTATTGGATAAATTTATCGTAACGACTCCGTAGCTCAGTGGTTAGAGCAGTCTCCCGGATAGCGAAAGGTCGTGGGTTCGAGTCCCATCGGAGCTGGTTGTGATGTGAGACGGGCCGATTATTTCTAAATACTTTATTTTAAAATTTTAAATATTAAAAATAATAATTGTTATTTAAAGTTAATTTAAACAACAAAATAAATACTTAAGATACTACTTATTGCTGAAAATATTGCTATAGTATTATTGCTACATTATTATAATATTAGGTCTTAATCTAAGAAATAGCCGTTTTCTATGGGGAAATTGTAGGAAGTTAGAATTATCTTACAAAGATATTTGGGGATTTCTTGGACATCTGAACTCAGAATTCAACTCCTTGAACTGAATCAATGATCCAAGTGATAAAGTTTCCTGAATTAATTGTCTATGGTTTTGATTATTTATGACTAGCCTTCCGCCCGCGGCTTTGCCCGCGTGTACTACACGACGTTATCCCGCGGGAAGGTGATATTTTTCAGGAATAAAAAGTAGCCTATGTCCTTTCTCAGGCTCTAGACTATCTCTGTACCAAAATTCATTCAAATCGGTTCAGTAGTTTAGGTGTGATTGTTTAACACACAGACAGACAGAGACGCATTTATAATATAAGTAAGGCGCTGGTCTGCAACAAACGCCGTAGGTCGCGTCCGGCGTCTACTGACACCGCGTCCACTGGACGCGGCCGACAGCGTATACCCGCGATGGTCACTCTCAGACGCGGCTCTCAACGCAAACTACGATCAGTTTCTCGCACGCGCTCAATGCGAATGAACGTGAAGTTAAATATGGATGAACAAACAATTTTAAGAGTTCTTCTAGAAGAGGAGGAGGATGATGATGTTATTTTACAAATGTTATTTTTTATGGTTTTTTTTTACCTAAAACCCTAAAAAAAAGTAGGTACTAACTATGCGATTAAATATTTAAGACACAGATACTTTGTAGCCTGGAGAGGACCATAGGCTACTTTTTATCCCGGAAAAATATCACATTCCCGCGGGATAAGGTAGTGTAGTCCACGCGGGCGAAGCCGCGGGCAAAAAGCTAGTAAATAATAATTCTAATAAAAATGCAACAACGAAAAAACACTAAATAAACTAAATAACTTTTTTGTTAAATTCCACGCAGACGAAATCGCGAGCACAGCTAGTTTCAAGTAATTTGTAATTGAAGTCGCCAATTACAATTTGTAAATTTGTAGTAAATTACATTTTGCGCATAGTAATTTGATCAAAAACGCGACGTCTCTGTACGCAAGAATGCTCCGAAATGACTGCGTAGGCAGCGTACGACCTACAGACGCGGCGTCTGGCGTGTGAGAGAGACCACTACAGTGCATTTCCATAGTAAGCATTCGGACGTCGCGCACAGCGTCACGCCGGACGCGACCTACGGCGCGGCGTTTGTTGCAGACCACCGCCTAAAGCTAGAAACACATTTCGCTGGCGCAGCGCAGCGTCGACCCGGGTGTGCACACTTTACTAGCGTGGCGCAGCGCGTCCAGACGAAATTTTTGATCAGTGTCAATCGAGTCGTTGCCGAGCTAACGTCTGCATTATGTTTTCTTCTAATTTTGAAAACAATTTCTGTTCTTACTTGAACATATTAAATCCAAAAAGAAATATGTTGATGATTACGATGATAATATGATGATGAATGAATACGAGATGCAATTTATATCTATACTAATACTATAAATAAACTTTGTTTGTTTGTAATAGATAAACTCAAAAAATACTGAACCGATTTTAGAAATATTTAGTGTAATTTATTTTCAAATCAGAATTATACATTATTTTTGTTATAAAATTAAAAAGTATAGTGTACTAAAAACACTTTAATACTGTTTTAACAGTATAATTAACAACCCTACATGATAATGAATTGGTGACTCTTCTAAACAAAAAAAATATTTTTTAAATTGGCCCATTATTGACGGAGAAATCAGAGAACATAAGTAGTAAAAAGCAAAATGCAGAGCTCCGCTGCGCAGTCCGCTACCGAGCCATCTGACGATACAATGCTAGAAAGTGGTGGGGGGCCTGGCGCAATCGGAGACGGGCGGAAACGCTGCGCTGCGCCAGGAAAATGTGTTTCTAGCTTAAGGATTAGGACTTACACTGGTTTCACAGATCAGATAGCTAAATCAAAGATTACAGCTAACTTTTGCTAGGAAAAGCTAGTTTGTCCTAAAATCGGGTTTGGCCTGTAACATTATACAGGTTGTTTGTTTAAAGACGGGACATACTGCATGGGGTGGAGTGAAAGTACCCATCAATACAAACAACTTTCAGTACGGGACCAAGTGCGATATCGCGAAAAAAAAAATCAGCTGTTTCATACAAAAGTGCAATACCGAATGGGCCAAAATGTATGGAACAGCAGATTTTTTTTTCGCGATATCGCACTTGTTCCCATAGTAAAAGTTGTTTGTATTGATGGGTACTTTCACCCTCTGCACGCGTAGCATGCCAAACCCGAGAAGAGTTTTGTCTACCTCGAAAGTCTATAATTGACAGCCGAATATAGCCTTGTCTACGATGTAATGTCATTTTTGACGTATGGATATAGACAAAACCTTTCTCGAGTTCATCATGCTACCCGTGCTGGAGTATGTCCCTTGTTTAAACTAACACCCTGTATAAGGAAGCACTGTGCCCCAGCAGTGGGGATGATAATGATAATGATGATGATGATGATAATAATACCTGAAGTGTCCAAGGTGATTTCGTTAGCTATCTGCGCGGCGATGTTGACAAGAGTATCGTTTGCATCGCTACCTGACGCAGACTCTTCGTCGGATTTATCTTCTTCATCGTCTTCTTCTTCTTCTTCGTCCGTTACATCTGCGGATATGAGTGTAAGGGTCAGCGCAGACAGAACGGAGAAATCCTCGCGGAAATTTTTGAGGTCTTTGAAAAATGAACCATGTCACCATAGCCTAAAATATAAAATTGTATGAATATCAATGGAGAAGTCAGCGTCGCCTTGCACGCATATTAGTCCGTTTTGCAAATTGTCCCTTACGTAAAACGTCCATTTCGCAAAACGTCCTTGTCGCAAAACGTCCCTGTCGCAAAACGTCCCTGTCGCAAAACGTCCCATTCGCAAAACATCCCTTTCGCAAAGCGTCCCTTCCGCAAAACGTCCCTGTCGCAAATCGTCACGTTCGCCTTGCCAAAAGCAACACCTACCCACCACACCACCAAGGCCTTAAAAAATTGAACTTGGCCATAAAGAACGTGTGTAAGTAATACCTTATTATTACAATGTTATCATACAAATTACAATATTCTAGATACTAGTGCTCACATTCGTCGTCGCTCCCCTCTCCGTCGCTCAGTTCTGCGCAGGAACCTAACTTGTCTCGCATTGACTTCTTGTTGGACGTACCTCCTAAGCTGTTACCTGCCAAAGTAAGTGTTAAATGTAATATTTAGATTTTGTATTACTTACTTTGTCTCGGGTCTCGGTGTTTGTGGTAGGGTTGCCAAAAAATTTCAAAAAGCATATAGTAGATTTCTATGTAGGGTGTCGAAAAATATAGTATCAACATAAAAAATATAGTAGCCTTTAATATGTACTCAATATACATAATATAAAACTCATGATCGTGAGGTTTCTGAAAGCTTTTATCAGGCACAAGAATGAAACGACAGACAGCGATGAAGTCTGTTTAATCATAGTCAAAATATAGTAGATTTGGCTACTATATATTTTTCCAACAGTATATAGTAGCATGACCCAAAATATAGTAGGCTACTATATTATATAGTAGTTTTGGCAACCCTAGTTTGTGGTGCCATTTTATAATCCACTAGCTTTCCACCAGCGGCTTTGCTCGCGTAGACAACACGTTATCCCGCGGGAATGTGATATATTTCCGGGATAATAAGTAGCCTATGTTCCTCTCCAGACTACATAGTATCTTTGTCCCAAATTTCAGCCAAATTCGTTCAGCCGTTTTGACGTGATGGAGTAACAAACATAGGTACAAAAACATCCAAACATCTAAACTTTCTCATTTATAATATTAGTAGGAAGTAGGATGCTAATATTATAAAGAGAAAAGATATTGAAAATGAAGTATTAGAAAAAGTTGACCCGTCTCACAACTAGCTCCGTTGGGACTCGAACCCACGACCTATCACTTTGCGAATGCGAATGGGTACAGCATTCGCCCGGACAGTGAAAGGTCGTGGGTACGAGTCCCATCGGAGCTAGTTGTGAGACGGGTCGTTTTCTTCTAATACTTCATTTTCAATAATTAAAATTGCATTGTGAATGCAAAAAAGTAAAAATAGTTACTTTGTCTCGGGTCTTGGTGTTTGTGGTGTAGTCAGAAAATATTACGAATAAACTCAAAAACTACTAGACTGAATTAAAAAAAAAACACTATTAGAAAGCTACATTCATCCCAAGTAACATACGCTATCTTTTATACCGATATTCCCACGGAAACGTGAGCCACAAGTTGTTTCTAAAATTTAATTCATATTAGGGGTTAAAGTATCAAATTGCCGTTTTGTATGGAGATTTTTGTAATTATTTTTTTTCCATACTAACGTTTTTGTAATTTAAACTTTAACATTAAATAATTTAATATTATGTAACTTTACAAAATTTTACACACGTATTTATGGACATTTTAACTACTAAATGACACATTTGTTAAGAGAAAAAAAATTTTTTTCACTAAGTTACAACTAATAAAGTACGAAATTCGGGATAAGTTTTTTCTATGTAAATAATCAAATATCGTGGTTATTAAATTATCAAAAGTTGCTCGATACGGTCTTAATGTAACGCCATATTAAAGAAATTATATATTTCTTTCATCATAAAAGTTGTTAAGTTATATGTACAAAAGAAAAAAACTGCAATTTCATTCTTTAACCCCTATTAAATTAAATGGCAGCAAAAATTTTTTTCAATTTTTTTTGCAAATTTTTCAAAATTTAAAACCAAAATTGCAAGTGAAATTTTCCTTTAAAAACCTTTGTAAAATAAAAGGGGCTGTAATTAATTGATCACCAAACACCACTTTGCGTGTATTTCAGTATTTTAGATGCTTACTTATTATTTTTTTGTGGTTCAATTTTTTTATTAATTATTTCTTAAATAAAAGTAAGTACTTACCTGCCAACACAACTCTGGCCAGCCTTTCCCCACTGTCGGGCTGTCTGGTTATAGAGTCCACTATCTCCATACATGCTTCTCTGCCTATCTCGTTGTGACTCAGGTCTAAAGACTGGGAATCAAAAGAAACAATTAACCGACATGAAAAAAGAGGCTTGCTATTTGACCTAATAAATTGTACCTTAAAAAAAGCCGCGAAAGTTACCACAATTACGTTATGTTGACGGACAATAAGTACCTCATCTGCCTTTAAGGCGATACTCGGAAAAAATGTGCTGATGCGAGATAGAAATGAGAAAACGACGCGCGCGGGAGCGAGACCGATTTTGCAGATTAGGCAAAAAAAACACAAAATCACTTCGTATTCAAAAACTACAGCGATTTTTAAAAAAATGCTTCTATACGATCCTAAATATTATTGGTGTCCACTAATTAAACCAATTTCCAATAGTGTAAGTAACACCATTTAAGAATAATCTTGACTTTTCGTATTTTTAGAGGTCTTTTCGAAAAGAAAAAGTGTCGAGGCAAAATCATAAAATCGTGTTTTTGAAACTATACGAATCTAGATAAAGGTATGAAGAAATATATATAGTATTACCAGATTTGTAACAACTGTAACCGTCCTATAGTTTTAAATCAAAAAGTCCATATTTTTCCGAATAGCGCCTTAAATATGCTGTGGAACTTTATTAATACTTACTTCGAGCATCTGTGAGTTGTTCAGGAAAGCTTTAGCGAGTGCTTTCGCCCCTTTACTCTTGAGCAAGCAGTCGCCGAAGTTTATTGATTTCAGGTTTTTCAAACTGTAACAAGAATTATCACTACATAGTATAAAACAAAGTCGCTTTCTCTGTCCCTATGTCCCTTTGTATGCTTAAATCTTTGAAACTACGCAACGGATTTTGATGCGGTTTTTTTTAATAGATAGAGTGATTCAAGAGGAAGGTTTATATGTACTTTTTATCCCGATATTCCCACGGGAACGGGAACCACGCGGGTGAAACCGAGGGCGGCCGCTAGTACTATATATTTCAAAATATTTTTAATTTTTTGCATTTACAATGAAAGTTTTATTATTGATAATTAAGGATTTGAAAAATTGGGCATTTGGTTGGTCCCTCCATTGACGTATAAATCATTGCAGACATGCAAAAAGTTATAGCTCCCGGCATTTAGCTTGAACCAACCCATAGACAAAACAACCTGCGCAGTTCCAATATTTAGTAAAAATTTTCTTCTGCGCAGATTTTATTGTCTATGGTTTGGATCAATCCCTTATTCGTCTTAGGACAGATTCTGGTTTGGACAGATTCTGGTTACGACAGATTCTTGTTACGGCAGATTCTTGTTACGGCAGAATTAGTAATATCGCGCATAAAAAAAATTTATGTTATGTATTTTTTTATATTTTTTTTTATTTGGTTTATAATTTTTTTATTTTTTAAATTACTTACTTATTTTTTATTTTCTTTATATTTTCTTTACTTAAGTATATTTTTTTCGTTTTTGATTGTTATCTGTCGTAACCAGAATCTGTCCTAAGACGAACAATAAATTGTGTGGTTTTTACTTTTGTTGGCAATGTTACTTCTGCCGTAACAAGAATCTGTCGTAACCAGAATCTGTCCAAACCAGAATCTGTCCTAAGACGAATAAGGGAAGATAATTGCCACGACATGTACTCATCTATGAGACGCTAAAGTGAGCATGTTTGTATGAGCAAACAGTGGCCCCTATTTTCTTTTGAGTAGTATATAAGTAGGATTATCAAAAATAAATAGGTTAGGTAGCAAATTGAATGCCGAAAATATTCTTTCGACCCCAGCGGAAGAAGCACCAATTCTTCTTCGGTTCTACATTTATTTATTTATTTAATTCTTCATGCACAAGTTACAGTACATAGGCGGACTTAATGCCACAGGCATTCTCTACCAATCAACCTTTGGGTGATGTGGAGACAATGATGTGGTAGGGTGCACAACCAGTATAAAAGAAATAATACGCTTTGTTGATCGAAGATAATACGTTAAATACTACAATTACTATACATTACTATACAATTACATTTATTTCTTTCACTAATCATAATCAATCACAAATGACCAGGTCAAAGGCTAAACGGACGGATTCAGTTGCGTGTTTCAATTTTGGGAAATCCCCGAACGGTGTAGGTAACAGTAGGTGGACTTTTGTGCGTGCCATCGTTTATGTAGGAGGAAGTCTCTTGACACATTTTAGCTGATTTGGTCGCAGTAAAATAGTATTGATTTCATTGATTTTTATTAAAAAAAGTCATATAAATAAAACACTTTCACGGATTTTTTCACACAATTTATTTAAGAACTTGGTTAAATTTTAGTTGTTTTCCGTGACCACGGCCCCTGGAAAGGTGCCGAAACGTCGGATAAACCAAAAAATCTCAAAAAACAACTAAAATTTAACCAAGTTGTTGAATAAATTGCGTGAAAAAATCCGTGAAAGTGTTTTATTTATATGGACAGTTCGTGCTGAAATCTAAGATGTGTTTATATAAAAAAAGTCACTTGATTTTAATCGCGATTTAAATCATATCAACCATGACGCCGTTTGAGCACTGTTATATATTTTTAAATGTACTGCAGAGTAGGCCCAAAGTGGAATGTTGGGTGTTAAAAACAGCAAATGCAATCGGGACCAATAGTTTAACGGGACTAAATGTACCGCAGAGAAGGCCCAAAGTGGAATAATAAGTGTTGAAAACAGCAAATGCAGTTAGAAACAACAGTTTAACGTGATTAGATCTAATAACTACAAAATGCTGCCATTATAATGGGCCATGCATGAGCCACTATGCGTGGGCCCAATATGGAATAGTAAATGTAAGTGTAAACGACTACTAACTAGAATAATCTCGGTGATCGACCATTCCTAAACTTGCTTAACCAACATAATCTCATCCCTTACCTCGGTAGCGCGTCGGCGATCGCCTCAGCTCCTTTATGTCCAATGGTGTTAGCGTTCAGGTTGAGGCAGCTTAGTCTCGGGTTCTTTTTGAAAGCGAGACTGCTGATATTATTGTGTTTAGGTGTTTTGTGCTTAAGCTACTTAGAGCCACATCCATTTTAATGGGACATGACTCAGTAAGCGGGCCCAATTCGGAATTTTGGGTGTTGAAAACAGCAAATACAACCGGGACCAATGGTTTAACATGACTAAATGTACCGCAGAGTAAGCCCAAAGTGGAATGATAGGTGTTGAAAACAGCAAATGTAGCTAACTACATTTGCTGTTTTCAACACCTATTTCACCTAAACGACAGTTTAACAATTCAGCTATTTAATTAGTGGGCCCGATGCGGATTGTAAGGAGTTAATAATTACAAAACGCTGCCATTATAATTGGCCATGCATGAGCCACTATGCGTAGGCCCAATACGGAATAGTAAGTGTAAGTGTTAACAACTACTAACTAGAATAATCTCGGTCATTCCCATCCCGTGGTCGACCATTCCTAAACTTGCTTAACCACCATAATCTCATCCCTTACCTCGGTAGCGCGTCGGCGATCGCCTCAGCTCCTTTATGTCCAATGCGTTCAGGTTGAGACAGCTAAGTTGAGGGTTCTTTTTGAAAGCGAGACTGCTGATATTATTGTGTCTAGGTGTTTTGTGCTTAAGCTACTTAGAGCCACATCCATTTTAATGGGACATGACTCAGGAAGCGGGCCCAATTCGGAATTTTGGGTGTTGAAAACAGCAAATACAACCGGGACCAATGGTTTAACAGTACCTAATCATATTCGATTATTTTATGTACTGCAGAGTACGCCCAAAGTGGAATGATAGGTGTTGAAAACAGCAAATGCAGTTAGAAACAACAGTTTAACGGGATTAGATCATATAGATCTATTTTCTGAGGGCCCACTGCGGATTGTAAGGTGTTAATAATTACAAAATGCTGCCATTATAATTGGCCATGCATGAGCCACTATGCGTGGGCCCAATATGGAATAGTAAATGTAAGTGTTAACGACTACTAACTAGAATAATCTCGGTCATTCCCATCCCGTGATCGACCATTCCTAAACTTGCTTAACCACCATAATCTCATCCCTTACCTCGGTAGCGCGTCGGCGATCGCCTCAGCTCCTTTATGTCCAATGGTGTTATCGTTCAGGTTGAGACAGCTTAGTCTCGGGTTCTTCTTGAAAGCGAGACTGCTGATATTATTGGGTCTAAGTGTTTTGTGCTTAAGCTACTTAGAGCAAAGAGCCTCATCCATTTTAATGAGCCATGACTCAGTAAGCGGTCCCAATGTGGAATGTTGGGTGTAGAAAACAGCAAATGCAACCGGGACCAATGGTTTAACGGGAATAAATGTAACGCAGAGTAGGCCCAAAGTGGAATGATAGGTGTTGAAAACAGCAAATGCAACCAGGACCAATGGTTTCACGGGACTAAATGTACCGCAGAGAAGGCCCAAAGTGGAATGATAGGTGTTGAAAACAGCAAATGCAGATAGAAACAACAGTTTAACGTGATTAGATCTAATAACTACAAAATGCTGCCATTATAATGGGCCATGCAAGAGCCACTATGCGTGGGCCCAATATGGAATAGTAAATGTAAGTGTTAACGACTACTAACTAGAATAATCTCGGTGATCGACCATTCCTAAACTTGCTTAACCACCATAATCTCATCCCTTACCTCGGTAGCGCGTCGGCGATCGCCTCAGCTCCTTTATGTCCAATGGTGTTATCGTTCAGGTTGAGACAGCTAAGTCGAGGGTTCTTTTTGAAAGCGAGACTGCTGATATTATTGTGTTTAGGTGTTTTGTGCTTAAGCTACTTAGAGCAAAGAGCCTCATCCATTTTAATGAGCCATGACTCAGTAAGCGGTCCCAATGTGGAATGTTGGGTGTTGAAAACAGCAAATTCAACCTTATTCAACTATTTTATGTACAGCAGAGTAGGCCTAAAGTGGAATGATAGGTGTTATAAGTGTGATCAGTTGAAAACAGCAAATGCAACCGAGACCAATGGTTTAACGGGACAACTAAATGTACCGCAGAGGCCGAAAGTGGAATGATAGGTGTTAAAAACAGCAAATGCATTTAGAAACAACCGTTTTGTTAAACTCATGTCAACTATGTTATGAGTGGGCCCAATGCGGAGTAGTGGGTGTTAGCGCTAAATATTGGTCAATGCTCACCCATCCAGTGACTGACCATTCCTAAACGTGCTTAACCACCATAATCTCATCCCTTACCTCGGTAACGCGTCGGCGATCGCCTCAGCTCCTTTATGTCCAATGGTGTTATCGTTCAGGTTGAGACAGCTAAGTCTCGGGTTCTTTTTAAAGGCGTCTGACAGGGCTGATATACCAGCGTGGTAGATGCCGTTTTGTGGCATGGCTACTTCTTCTAAGGTTCCCATGTTCTGGAAAAGAAGGAAATAAATTAAATAATTACCAATACTAATATTATAAAATGTTAAAGTGTGTTTGTTTGTTTGTTTGTCCTTCTTTCACGTCAAAACGGAGCAACTGATCGACTTGATTTTTGGTACGGGGATAGTTTGGAAGCTGGAGAGTAACATAGGCTTCCGGAAAGTTATAAAATAAAAATGGTAATTTATCTTTGTACCAATTAAAATTTAGTGGTGATAAGGCTAAAGGTGGAAGCACTACCTCCCGGAATCCACAAACACTGAGGAACTGGCTATCTTAGCAGTAACTTGTACTGTGAAAGCCGCAAACATCATTATTATAGTGTCAGACTTAGATAAGATGGTGGTGGCTAGCCAGGCGGACTAAGAACAAGTCCTACCACCAACCAAACCGAATACAATATGAAACCTCACTGGGTATCGAACCCGGGACCTTTGGGTCTGAAATCGGTGTTGTTAACCACTAGACCACAGAGGCGGTTCGAAGTGATTTTTGGTATGGGAATAGTTTGGGTGCGGGAGAGTGACATAGGCTGCACAAATTTTTTTTTTAAAGAATCCAAGATTCCAATATTTTCCTGCTCATAGGTCTCTGTGACTTTCTGACAGATTATTATATTATATTATTATTATGACGTAAGAGAGCACGTGACGGGTCCCGCGCATATTGAATGCAAAGTTAGTAGACACAAACATTTTTAGAAGGGGCAAAATATAAATATTTTTTTTTTTAAAAAAAACCCCAACAAAAATGCCTTCCTGATCAGAAGGTCTAAGTAGCTAAATGTCCAACAGCGCGAAACGTCTAATGAGCAGTAAGTCTAATTAGCAAAACGTCCATGTAGCAAAACGTCCAAATATCAGATGGTCTGTATACATAGCAGAACATCTATTTAGCAAATCGTCACATTATCAAAATGTCTGGATACTCAGGCACAAAATTCAACGCACACATAATCATCGGGAGGGAAACGGACACGGAATACGACGTACGACGTAGTACGACTAGTACATGTACATGCCTACATATTCTTTGGTCTATGTAGCTTAAAACATATCTTTTTAATGGTGACTGACAAATAATTTACAAAAATGCTACTTGATTAGCATTACTTAAAGCTCTTAGAAAATAAGCGCTTGGAAAAATCGCAAGTAAGGAAATATGTAATTTGAAGGAAATTAAAGAAGGAAATTCGATTTAATGTTTAATGCCAATTACAAAAGAGCTGCAAAAGCTTGAGGGCCAAAAAGTTATTTCCTTTGAATTATTGATAAACCTTGGTCATATCAAAATGATATTAGGTGAATAAATGCAGGGGAATTTGTGCGCCTAATATCCTAATTATATTTATGATGCTACTAGATTTTTAATTCAGAGTTTGTTTTATCAAATAAATGTAATGTAATTTACAAATGACTTTTTCTTTTTACCATGAGTGTACACATTTTAAAAATGACTTTTTGCTAAATAGATATTCTGCTATACGGCCTATATGGACTATTTGATAGTTGGACGTTTTGCTAAATGGACATTCTGCTAACTAGACTTACTGCTCAACAGACGTTTCGCGCTATTGGACATTTAGCTACTTAGACCATCTGACCAGGAAGGCAAAAATGAATGGTATCGATTCTACTTTCGATTCTGAACCAAACAATTTTCTCAGTTACGCTTAAAGTATTAACACATTGTATAGAAATAATTACATTAAACACAGCAGCCAAAGCCTTTGCTCCATCGTTCTCCAACCTGTTCCTGCCCGCTATGAACACCTTCAGTCTTCGTGGAGTTTGTGACAGCGCTCAAGCTAAATATCTACATTTCACTCCAACCTGTTCCTGCCTGCTATGAACACCTTCAGTCTTCGTGGAGTTTGTGACAGCGCTAGCTAAATATCTACATTTCAACAACAGTCAAATACCCTCTTATATGTGTACCACTTACATTAAACACAGCAGCCAAGGCCTTCGCTCCATCGTTCTCCAACCGGTTCCTGCCCGCTATGAACACCTTCAGTCTTCGTGGAGTTTGTGACAGCGCTAGCTAAATATCTACATTTCAACAACAGTCAAATACCCTCTTATATGTGTACCACTTACATTAAACACAGCAGCCAAGGCCTTCGCTCCATCGTTCTCCAACCGGTTCCTACCCGCGATGAACACCTTCAGTCTTCGTGGAGTTTGTGACAGCGCTAGCTAAATATCTACATTTCAACAACAGTCAAATACCCTCTTATATGTGTACCACTTACATTAAACACAGCAGCCAAGGCCTTCGCTCCATCATTCTCCAACCGATTCCTGCCTGCTATGAACACCTTCAGTCTTCGTAGAGTTTGTGACAGCGCTCGAGCTAAATATCTACATTTCAACAACAGTCAAATAGCCTCTTATATGTGTACCACTTACATTAAACACAGCAGCCAAAGCCTTCGCTCCATCGTTCTCCAACCGATTCCTGCCCGCTATGAACACCTTCAGTCTTCGTGGAGTTTGTGACAGCGCTCGAGCTAGCAACCTGCCCCCGGTTATTCCAAGACCATTGTTGTTGAGGCGGAGCTCCTGTAAGGGAAATCAAAGTTATAGGTTTAGACCAGGGGTTCCCAACCTTTTCTTGGTCAGGGACCAGTTTTTTATCATTCTTGTTAGCAGGGACCACTTTGTAGGTATAATAAAAACAAACTGTAACAATCATTAGGTAGTGAAACTATAATTCAAAACACAAACAGTCTAAACTTTGAACGAAGACTATTTTCAGCCGCCTATTTTTCGGCGCCTAAAAAAGGCACCGTATAAACACTTTCCGTTACATTTTTACGTCGCCGCCAGTCGCTAGCACGCACTCCAAATTCGTTTCTTCTTGTGTATTTCTTCCTTCAACATATTAATCAGCTCCTCTCGTAATAACGCGGATAGTTTGATTATAAGTACATTGCCTTTTCAACTTGCCAATTGTCCTAAATTCATCAAATGATGGTAAGAAAGACTGGCACAAAAACTAGAACTGTCGGCGGTAGTGGCGTGCTATTGACTGATACTGAAAAAAGTACAGTGTAAACGACTAATGTCAGTTTGCTGGTCACTGGCGGCGAGATTTAGGCGGCCGAAAGTAGTCTTTGTCTAAACGGTAGACACTGGTGCCGTAATTTAGGCGTCTCAAAATAGTCTCCGTCTAAACCTACCTGGTTACAAAAAGTTGTTACGCTGCATTAAAAATTATAATAAATGGAGAAATTAATTAATAATGACAAGAACAAATAACAAAAATAGCTTATTAATCAATACTCATATTATAAATGTGAAAGCGTGTTTGTTTGTCCATCTTTCACGTCAAAACGGAGCAAGCGATCGACTTGATTTTTGGTAATATTGGTATGGGGATAGTTTGGAAGCTGGAGAGTACTATTTAGTATTCTGTGGTATAGGGTAGTAATATCTTCATATTGATGAAATTAACGCTGGCTATACAGCGCGTAAGAAGAATTGGATAAATTCGACGCTTCTCGTAACAACTCTGTAGCTCAGTGGTTAGAGCAGTCGCCCGGATAGCGAAAGGTCGTGGGTTCGAGTCCCATCGGAGCTGGTTGAAAGTCGGGTAGATTTTTCAATTTTTTTAAATATTCTGCTGCAATAAACTTTTTTAAACTGGAGTTTCATGGTATATGAGGAAAGTTATTGAAATGTATAGAAGCGTTTTAAAGCAAAGAACTTTTCGAGTTAGAACTGGCGAAACATTTTCAGATAAAAGGGAGATACAAATATTAAAAAGTAAAACTTATGAAGAAAGGCTAGCATTATTAAGACTTACAACCTTGGAGGAACGCAGCGAACGCGGAGACCTTATCGAAGTTTACAAAATTTTGCATGGCCACTATGATCTTATTAATTTTGATGAGTCTGTAGGAACAAAAAACTGAGCGAAAAACTGGACATTGGCGAAATCCAAAAGGGAACCGCCACCGCATAAAAAGAAGAAGAGAAGAAGAATTTTGATCAAGAATTGTTCCAGTACTCCCGAAACACACACCTAAGGGGACACCATCTCAAACTGTCTAAGGCCCGCTCATTTAACAACGTTCACAAGCACTTTTTCAGCAACAGAGTGGTTGAATCATGGAACAGATTGCCAATGGATGTGATTTCAGCACAAACTACTAACCAATTTTAGAACAGATTAGATAAACGACCGATTGACGACCGATTTGGCGCAGGGGTAGGCTACCCACCTTCTGCGCCAGTGGTCTCGGGTTCGATTCCCGAACAAGACAAATATTTGTGTGCATGAACATGTCTATTTGTCTTGGTCTGGGTGTTTACTATGTATATAAAGTATGTATTTACAAACAAAAAGTATTTAAGTATATATTAATCCGTTATCAAGTTTTCCATGATACAGTTTCTTAATGAAATTAACATGGGCTTAGATAATTGGTGTGAATGTAAAAAGTTATTTATTTATTTTGATCACGCACAATTGTGATGACCACATCTACTGTGTTCCACAGTTTATTGAAACGAAGGTTTCCCATGCAAAATTAAGTAAATTAAAACTAGTCCTACCTTATGGTAAGGGATACTGTCCGTAATCCAGGGGGGCTGAACGTTGTCTCGCCGGCGCGCGCGCGGGCAAAACGATCTCCACACAACCCCCGATGGGATACTCTTACAGCTAACACTCTTATACTACACAATGCCCTAATAGGCTGCTAAAACTTCCCGGCGCTTTTCAAAGCGAACACACACGGGTTACAAGTCCGTACCCCGACCGGAGCCCTAGTAGGTGCAAAACGAAATCTCGGTCCCCATATGGGTAGGTAACTTGCGCGGCACGTCGCTACAGAAACACACGAACTTGTCTCACGGCTGCTTACGGCCAACTGGCGATCCTACACCGGCCGGCCGAGCGCATTGTCTCGTGACCTTGACAATGACAACGGCCCGCTCGCAGCGCGGCGCGAACATCCCCCCGTCCCGGACAGTAGCAAACTGTCCGCCAACTCAATCTAAGGGCAGGCGAGAGAGGGTAGCGATCGCTCGCTTCAAAACAGAGTCCCCCACCAGGACCTCGGCAAACCTGGGCACACCATCCGACCCCGGATGAAGCTGAACAATGCGTCCTAAACGCCAGCGGAGGGGCGGCAGGTTTGGATCCTTTACCAACACGAGGTCTCCTGTCTTGGGTGGGGTCGTCCTATCCGACCACTTAACGCGTTGCTGCAAAATGTGCAAATACTCCAGATGCCAACGGCGCCAAAAACTCTGCGTAAGCTGCTGGAGCAATTCAAATCGCGAGAGCCGTCCGGAGGGCACTTCGGAATAAGGATATTCCGGCAAGGCGTTAAGCGGTCTGCCAATCAAAAAATGGCCCGGCGTAAGGGCCTCTAAATCATTCGCGTCCGAAGACAACGGACATAACGGACGCGAGTTGAGGACCGCCTCAACCTTACAAAATACGGTCGCGAGTTCCTCAAACGTGAGGACCGTCTCCCCAATAACGCGACGAAGGTGAGTTTTAGCGGCCTTTACAGTTGCTTCAAAAATCCCTCCCCAGTGGGGGCAGGATGGCGGGGAGTACTGCCATCGTACCCCTCTGCGAGAGAGTGTGGATCCGATCTCAAAATTATTCCTATCCAAAAATTCACAAACTTCCTTTAAATACCTATCGGTGCCCTTGAAATTGGTTCCACAATCGGACCTGATTAACGACGGCATTCCGCGGCGAGACACAAAACGATTCAACGTGGCTACAAAGGCTTCTGTGGTGAGGGCACTAACCACCTCCAGGTGGACCGCTTTAGTGGCCAAACAGACAAATACACACAAGTAAGCCTTTTCCGTTCTAGCATTACGAAGCCGCGATGTCTTAACGGTAAATGGCCCCGCAAAATCCGTTCCAACTCCTGAGAAGGGCATCGATTCGTTCACTCGATCGGCAGGCAAATCACCCATCTGGGGCTGCATCGTATCGGCGCGCAAACGATAACACGGGAGACAACGAAAAATAACGGATCGGATTATTCTCCGCGCTGACAAAATCCAGAACTCTCGTTGGAGGAGCGCGGTCAAAGCATTACAACCGGCATGAGCATTCTTTACATGTCGGTCTGTAATCAACAGTCTAACTAACGGTCCATCCTTGGGGAGCAACAAAGGGTGGCGTGATCCGTACGGCAGGTTGGCATGTCTGAGCCTACCTCCGACACGCAGCAATCCGGTACTGTCCAAGAAGGGATTCAACCGCACCAAGGGTCCCTTCAGCTTGGGCTTACTTGAGCGCAGGGCTTTCAGCTCCGGTTCAAACTCTCGCTGTTGCGTCACTCGCAACCAATGCAACAGAGCGTCTTGCCGCTCTTGTGGGGCGAGGACCGGAGACAACAATTTCTCCTGAGGCTGGCGACAATTTCGCACAAAGCGCCTCATCCAAGCAGTCACGCCGAGCAACTTATCCAAAGAACTGTAGCGGTCTAACAAAAACTCCATCTGCGGAGCCGCCACCGTCTCCACGGCGTGAACACGCATGCCTAGGTCTGGGACTCTGGCCACAGCCGGGGTGGCAGGCCATGAGCGCTCAGGCCGTAACAACCATGATGGACTCCACCATAGGTGGTGGTCCACTAACTCAGGCGCCTCGCAGCCGCGGGAGGCACAATCTGCGGGGTTCAATTCGCCCGGTACGTGGCGCCAAATCAACGGGGCCTTTGAAGTCTGAATTTGCGAGACCCGGTTGGCCACAAAAACCTCAAGGGTGTGGACTGAACTCTTCAGCCAACAAAGGACGACCTGGCTGTCAGACCACGCAAATATCGACCCCAAGTCGACACCGTTTCCCAAGGTGTCGGCAACATGATTGAGTAGCCGTACTAAGAGAGTGGCGCCGGACAACTCCAACTTCGGAATGGTTAGCCTAGTCCGAAGGGGGGCGACCTTACTCTTGGCCGTAACTAAGTGTACGGCGACAACGCCTGCTGCATCCACCGTTCGGATGTAAACGGCTGCCGCGTATCCGCTTTCGGACGCGTCACAAAAGCCGTGCAGGGAGGCTTTAAACTTTCCCGAAGGCAGCATTTGCCTCGGTATACAAACCCGATTGACGTCGGGTAGGGATGACACGAACCTCACCCACTCTCGTAGGAGGCTACCAGAGAGGGGCTCATCCCATGACAATTCCGCAGCCCAGAGCTCCTGTAGGAAGCACTTCATCGAAAACACTACAGGGCTGAGCCAACCGTTCGGATCAAAGGTACGGGCTACAGTGGACAGCACCGTGCGTTTAGTCCAGACCTTTGGGTCTGGCAGTTCCAATCTATATGTGAACAAATCCGGGACTGGTCGATACTGGACTCCCAAAACAGACAGCATGTCTGGAGTCTCCGGATTTTCAAAGAGGAGCGGCTCTTGCTGGTGGTCCTTAGGCAAATCTGCCAAGAGGTCCGGTGAGTTAGACAGCCACTTCCGCAACTCATAGCCACCAGCCCTCAAGAGCGCAATCAGCTCATCACGTAAGACGAGAGCCTCATCTAAGCTCGAGGCCCCCGTGCAGATATCGTCGACAAATAAGGCCCCCCCCTCAATAAGAGCAGATGCCCGGGGATAGCGTAGCCGTTCGCGCCCTGCGAGCTCCAACAGCGAACGGATCGCCACAAAGGGGCTCGACCGCAAACCATAAGTGTTGGTGTTCAGCTCGTAAGCCAACATCGGATCGTGGGGATCCTCACGCCAAAGGATGAGCTGGTATCGTCTATCCTCCGGGTGAATCACGGTCTGTCTGAACATCATGCGGATATCGGCCACAAAGACGACAGCGTGCCGGCGGAAGTTGGTCAAAACATCACAGACATCGTGATGCAACTTCGGCCCCGCATGCAGACACTGATTCAACGACACTCCGGTTGACGTGGGCGCTGAACCATCAAAGACCACGCGGATCTTCCCATTAGAAGTCTTCAAAACAGCGTGGTGTGGCAGGAAGTAATGTTCCACATTACGCCAGTCCAACTGCGAGATGGACATGTGCCCAAGGTCCAAATACTCCCGCATGAAGTCTATATACTTCTCCTTGAATGCGGGATCCCTGGCCATCCTACGCTCCATGGACAACAATCTCTTCTCGGCCATCGGTCGGGAGCTCCCTAAAGGAGGGCGAACCGCCAAGAAGGGCAAGCGGGTAATCAAGCGACCCGAGAGGAGGCGCCCAGTGTTGTTCTGGTAGAACAATTCGCACTCCTCCGCTAACGGATCCAACCGCTTGGCAGTGGGAGGTTCCTCCACCTCCCAAAACTTTTGGAGAACGTCGGACAAAGTAGAACCGACAATGGTCTGGCGGTCTACCGACGGGGTCTCTGGTGTCTGTGGTACCTTTCCCATCACCACATGACCCAGCGACGAGGACAAGGCGACAAGATCGGCTGTCTGCAAAACTCGCTTGCTTCCACACAGTACACGACCGAGGACATCCGCACCAATCAACAAGTGTATTGGGCCCGGTCGGTGGAAGGAAGGATCAGCCAAAGCCAGTCCAGACGTCAGCTCAATCGTGGATGGTGGCACTCGCACTTGCGGGAGTGGTCCAACCACCTTATCAAAGACTATCGCCGAAGCACCGATCTTCGGCCTTGGCGTGAAGTGGGGGGAGAAGGAGAACTCAACTCGACCAATCGGATCAGGGATCCGCGAGTCTCCCACCCCCCGTACCGCTTCGTGATGCGGCACAAGCAAAAGACCCAGCTGTCGGACAAGCCACCTGGACATTATGCACCCCTGGGCACCTGAGTCCAAAAGGGCACGCACCGTGACAACATTGCCCTTAGGTCCCCAAACATTCACGGAGGCTGTTGGCAACAGCACAAGCTCCGGAGGGGTGGTTGGGTCCGACAGGGGGGCCATTAAAAATTTTGGGGGGGTACTTGTCCCCCTCGCGCCTGAGTCGGCGCGCCAAATGTGGGACGCTCGTACCGGGCGAGCGGGTCCCAATCGGGTACATACTGGCCCCGACCAACAGCACTCCTAGGTGCAGGGTAATACCCGTGTGGGGCGTGCCTCGGTACATAGTACCCCAATCGAGGCCTCTCCATTAGGGGGGGGGAGTAGCAAATAGGGCCCGTGCCCATCGCCACCGTGGCGTACTCTTGTGGTACCCCCCTACCCCCGCCCGTGGCGGGGGCGTCTCTCCTATAGTTCCCCCTCTCCGGGGGGGACTGAACGGGGGGGCTAAGCCCCGCCGAATCTCTAGGGGACCGGTTCCGGGCTGCCGGGCCCCCGCCCGTGCGCGAGGAATTCGAACCCCGGTCGCTCCCGGCGTCCTTGCGGTCCAAACAAAGGAGGGGGTGATGCCTCCCTCCGCAAAGACGACAATCCTCGGTCTGGAGACACGCCGACTGCATGTGTCCCCCCAAACACCTATAGCACCATTGGCGCTGTTTCGCAACGGCCCTCCGTCCCTCTGGGCGGAGGCCTCTAAATTTGGCACATTCGTGCACCACGTGCCTATCTCCCCTGCAATACCTGCACCGCTCACTCGGTGCGGGGGGAGGGGACTGCTGGAAGGCAGCATAGCGATTGGTCGGGCGACGGGGCTGTTCCCTCGCCGCCACCATACGACCAACACCTGGAACCGGGGCGGGCTCCAGGTGGTCCGTCACCCTACATTCGTCCTCCAAAAAACGAAGGAGGTCCGCGAAGGGCGGGAGATACGAGGCGCTGTCGCCTCCGTACCTCTGCTCGAAACGCCCCTTCATTTCAGCGGGCAATTTGGCGAGGACTATGTGCAGCAGTATAAAGGACCACTGATCCACCGGCAGGTCCAATCGCCTTAGGGAGTTGACCGCTGACAGTAGCGGGTTCAGCAACTCCCTCCGTAACAGGTGTACCCGCGTGATTCGCGGGAGGGCCAAAATCGTGGCCACGTGGGTGTCCGCCAGTAACCGGACATTCTGGTACCTGCTAACCAGAAGCTGGCGAGCCACCTGGTAGTTGTCGTCACTGATGAGCAGGTGCTGGACTACCGCGCTGGCCTCTCCTCGCAGGGAGGAGCGCAAATAGGCCAACTTCTCACTAGGGGATAAGTCCCGTCGTGAATCCACCAAACTGTCAAACAAATTAATGAAGCCCATCCAGGCTGACAGATCCCCATTAAAAGTGGGAATCTCCAATGTAGGCAATCGGCCTAGCAACGCCGTCGGGGTAGGTTTGACCTCCCCGCTCAAAACCGGCTCCCCCTTCCGAACAGCCAGGGCCCTCTCAGCCGCCTCCGTGAACTGGTCAGCCAGCTCATAGGCCTGGGCTACATCCTGCTCCAGCTGTTCCGACACGGCATCATCAGCTGGGGGGTTCTCCAAATAATGCGCGCGACACTCCATGGCGTGGCGCTCCAGGTCTTGCAGCCGAGCTGCCAGCCCGCCATACCGAGCTAGCAACGCGCCTACCCGGTCGGCTCGGTCTATTAATGTGACCGCACAAGCAAGCCAACGCAAAACTCCTTGGATGCCGGCCCTGGATACGGCGAGCGGATTCGTAGGAGCCATTTATAATCCGTTTTATAAACAAAGCAAACAAAGAAATATAAACGTGGTAAACATCAACAAAAAAAAACAATAGAAATAGGTCGCGTCACGATAATATAAAACACAAGTAATCTGTGCCGGCCGGCGCCTGGTCAATATTGGCCGCCCCGGGTTTGAGTGAACGTTGACAGCTATATGCGTGGTCAGAATTGGCCCCAACGGGGTTCAAGGGTTAAAATTCGGACGACATACACGGACCCTACTAGTTTCATAAATTATTAGCAACTTACCAATTTCAAGGGCTAACAATATAACGGTATAAACAAAACGTATAGGATTAACGGTATGGCATACCTCGCAAATCAACTACTAAACCGTTATCAACAAACGAAAACAAAACTATTTTTAATAATAATACTCGTAATTTAATACTACTAATAATTAAAACTAGTTCCACTTTTTTAACTAGGCAAGCGGACTCGGAACAAACACTAGTATGTGGTACTAATAAACAACACTTTCGAACGAAACTATTCGTCAAATAAATCCGGACACACAAAAAAAAAATATACACATCTAGGCGAGTAAACTCGTATCAAAACACTAGTATGTGACAACAATTATATAAGTGTCTATCTATTATCGGATCCACCAAGTGAGAAACATTCGCTTCGAGAATTTACTAGAACAATTTCTTAGTACTTCAAATCGTCTCGGGATCTTCAACTACCCTCGAGATTTCAACAAAAAAAAATAATTTTTAGGTACTCTTTTTAGGTACGCTTTTTATTTTTACTATGAAATTTTATGTAGTTAATTTTAATATGAAAATTAATTATATCAACTAAGCTCTGCTACCAAAAATATGATCACGCACAATTGTGATGACCACATCTACTGTGTTCCACAGTTTATTGAAACGAAGGTTTCCCATGCAAAATTAAGTAAATTAAAACTAGTCCTACCTTATGGTAAGGGATACTGTCCGTAATCCAGGGGGGCTGAACGTTGTCTCGCCGGCGCGCGCGCGGGCAAAACGATCTCCACACAACCCCCGATGGGATACTCTTACAGCTAACACTCTTATACTACACAATGCCCTAATAGGCTGCTAAAACTTCCCGGCGCTTTTCAAAGCGAACACACACGGGTTACAAGTCCGTACCCCGACCGGAGCCCTAGTAGGTGCAAAACGAAATCTCGGTCCCCATATGGGTAGGTAACTTGCGCGGCACGTCGCTACAGAAACACACGAACTTGTCTCACGGCTGCTTACGGCCAACTGGCGATCCTACACCGGCCGGCCGAGCGCATTGTCTCGTGACCTTGACAATGACAACGGCCCGCTCGCAGCGCGGCGCGAACATATTTATTTATTTAAATACATACTGGAAACGAAAACCTAACCATTGGATAACAGAATGCAGACTATCACCAGTTGTTTCAACTGCCTGCCTGCTAATTAATAATAATAATAATAAAGATGATCAGTACCTGTAGCTGACTGCAGACTTCGCTCTCCAGCAGCTTAGCGAGACCTTCCACCCCAATAGGGCCAAACGCATTGTCACTGAGGTCCAGCACATCTAACCGAGCGCCAGCTGTGATCATGCCATCACCAAGGGCTTTCTGTAATAAAAGATATAGTTTGATTTATTACTTTGTACAATCAAGGGATGATAGATACCTAATACTTAAGCATGATTTTTAGCAATTAGGGCCATTTTAGACGCAGGCAGAAACTGTGCAGTTAGCGCTTCTTGTTTCCATAGCCGTGCAGGTTGTGGTTCTTTGTTTTTAAATAAGAACCTTGCAGTCGCCCAACCGCGCCATTTCACCAATTACTTTTCAAACAAATCTAAATAATATACAAATAAATCTAATTTACAAATGGCACACTTTATTATATTCTTTTACAAAAAAACACTGTTTTTACTCACCAAGGCTGGTGGTATCTCCGTCTTCATCCTCCCTGTGAACATATCTGAGAATCGACATATCTTCAGCTCTGGGTGGTGCTCCAGGGCCTTTGCAATGGCCTCGGCAGCAGCCACTCCGAGCGTGTTGCCCGTAAGCGTCAGGTACTGGAGGTCCGGACATTGGTTGATCGCATCTACTATTGGTTGGGCTGTTGAAGTAAAACAAACAATGTTATGGAGTTTTTTTATGTTTTTAGTTTCTTAAGCACAAAGGAAACCTGCCTCTGTTTCAGAAACCATTGGAAACTGAATTGGATTTGAATGATGTGTTTTGTCTATTCTGCAGTGAGTGACGAGCCATACATTCCGCTGTTGGGAAAGTTTTGGACGGTTTGTGAATAAGGCTATATAATCTATCTGCTATATTATGTGTAATGAAGAATTCTTTTTTACTTATCTAAGATTACTTATCGAAGACAGCACACCTGTTCATAGTCTTTCAACTGATTGCATGATACAAGTACAAAAAAACTTATCTAAGGTGTGTAAGGGTGGTATTCCACTTATTAAAGATCTTTGTCCAATATGCATTTGATCAAAGAATTTATCAATGAAACCATTCATGACTAAGTCTTTGTCCAATGTCTGTGATCAAATATTTGATAAGTGGAATACCACCTAAATAATGAATATAACTTCATGCAAAACTATGGGACATTGTTGAAGTTGACCGAGTTTGGCACAGGGGTCTTCTGTGTAAATTGAAAACATGCCTACCACATACGGCTTACACACTACTGAAATCTTACCTGCAAAACCGGCTATTCCAGGTAAAGAGCGGTGATTCTTTGTCTGCCTTATACCAAATAGAAGCTGGAGTACCACAGGGTTCTGTCCTCGGACCAGTTCTGTACACAATTTACACTGCAGATCTACCAACCTCCAAAGACGTCATTACCGCAACATACGCAGATGACACTGCTATCCTGTCGTGCAACAAAAACACTTAAATGAAGTCGAACTATGGCTTAAAAGTGGCGAATCAGAGCTAGTGCTACAAAATCTGTCCACGTTACCTTTACCCTCCGAAGAAACAACTGTCCACCTGTAATCTTCAATGGAAACCTACTACCACAGGAAAATACCGTCAAATACCTAGGCATGCACTTAGACAGAAGGCTTACCTGGCACGAACATATAAAAAACAAGAGAGACCAAGCAAACCATAAATTCGGTGAGATGTATTGGCTGCTGGGCAGACAGTCTGCACTTAGTTTGACTAATAAAATGATAATTTATAAATGTATACTCAAGCCTATATGGACCTATGGCATAGAACTCTGGGGATCCGCCAGTCAATCAAATATAGAGATACTACAAAGATTTCAAAATAAAGCCCTGAAAACGATTACCGGTGCTACTTGGTTCACAAGAAACACTGAAGTCCATGAATACCTACAGTTTCCAACAGTAAAGGAAGAGGTAGAGAGAATTACCAAAAGTTATAAACAAAGGCTTCAAAGCCATAAAAACCAACTTGCACTCTTACTGCTGGACAGTGGAACATCTACATGTAGACTCAAGAGGAAACGAATAGCCTCGATATAGTAAATCTCAAAAATAATAAACAAACATGAGGTGACACATCACAGGATGTGAATATACCCGAACTACTAAATAGAAAATACATACAATCTGATTAAAGCTATTGGGCTGATCGCAGATGGTTCAAATATATAAGAAAGAAAAAAAAAATTGTTGAAGTAGATTTGCTTGAAGAAATACAAATAGGAATTCAGTTTGTGAGTAGAAACCATGGCAATGTATTGTGGATGCAAAGTATTGGGCAGAGCAAATACTGCTAAGTCACATCTAGTTTTTAGTCACATTCTAGTTAATAACAGTTTTTATAGGGCACCGAAATGGTTTCACATGTATTTGAAGAGTTAATCAATCATAAAGTCTTTTTAACACAGAAATTTCTTACCATTATGAGCTTGAACTTGGTAAGCAATAGACATTGATAGGTTATGTTTCAATAAACTATTTTTGGGTGAAATTGAAGCAATATAGTGATCTACTAAACTCTGTATTATAATCCAAGTAGGTAATGTTTATATTGGGTTATAACAAAATCTTACAAAAACTAAGGATTTCAAAGGCGAAGCTTACCATCTTTTTCAGTGTCGAGTTTCAAAGATTTTCCAGAGAAATCTACACCACTTATGGTTCTGTTTGGGTCGTTCAAAGCTCTCGTTATTGAATTTAAATCAAAAGAAGCCATTATTATATGTCACCGATGATTAAAATGGAAATAAATAATATAAAACATGAAAACAATCAACAGACGCTAGCACTCAACGGCGATTTTTTGATTTTTTTTTTGTTTGATTGACATTGGATTGACATTACATTGAACGAATGAGAGTGAATGACTGACATTACATTCTAGTCTATCTAGACTTTGACTAATTAGTCTGCGGTTGTGACTGCGTTCACAATAAATAATTTGATAAGTAAAGGTTCGCCGCGCACATTATGCCAGGGCGCAGCGGGGCGGGCCGCAGCGCAAAAATCCGCTCAAATCGCTCGTATGTATTTCTGAACTATACACAGGAAGCTATAGCAAGCGGATTTTTCTCTTACAACTCGGTAAAGTTATCATGTCACCTGCAGGTTATACCCGTCCCTCTCACCCTCCGGGCATGACAGAATCGAGTGAAAGAGAAGGTATAACTTGCAGGTGTCATGTTATCTTGACCGAGTAGGGCGTCTGGCAGTACACTGTACTCAAAATCTGTATTTTGCGATGCGCTGCGGCCCGCTTCTCCCCGCTGCGTAATTTGTCGGGCCACAGCACAGAAATCCGCTCAATTCGCACGTATGTATATTATGATAACAATATTATGAACAATCGCACACTATGCCGGGGCACAGCGGGCCGCATAATCCGCCGCGGATTTTGGTTGCTGCGATGCGGCCCGCCCCGCTCCGCTGCGCCCCGACACAGTGTGCTATAGCAAGTGGATTTTTCTCTTACAACTCGGTCGAGTTAACATGTCGCCTGCAAGGGGACTACCGGCTAGAAAATATGGATATGGATATGGCCTTCATTTGATTTTTTTGCCGGTAGCACCCCAGGGGCAGTTTATTCCCGTCCCTCTCACTCTCCAGGTATGACAGAATCGAGTGAAAGAGACGGGTATAACTTGCAGATGTCATGATAAATAGGATGTCTGGCAGTACACTGCAGTACACTGTACTTAAAACCCGTCAATGCGCTGCGGCCCGGCCCGTCACTATGTGCTATGTACGCTTTTTGCGCTGCGATGCGGCCTGCTCCACTCCGCTGCGCCCCGGCATAAAAACGGCGTGCATGGTAGTTATCGGTATCGGCATGTGGAAGTAGCTGGCACAATGTGGATACATTTGCAAGTTAAACTTGCATGCCCGTTTTTCGTTGCAGCTAGTTATCGTTATACTCGACGTCACAAAACAAGGAACTGATAGCGCCTATTTTCTTTATAAAATTGACTTAAAGTTCCGAAAAACGTATGAAGTTCATACCCATAAAGTTACCCGCGGGTGCTGAATTTTGGTCCGACACAGAGGTCTACCGCCTAAAAAATCTGGATATGGATATGGGCTTTATTTGACATTTGAAGCCCATAATCTGAACTTGGCGGTACCGCCTAATTCCATGGACTTCATATTTCTTCCCATACCCATATGTCAGAAAAAGAGTGAATGACGAAGAAAATTCTCTATACATTTTTGACAGTTGAAGCCCAGAATCGGTATTTTGTAAAAATTAAAAAGTAAAAACTCGAAACCCAGATTCATATCGTTATGTCAAATGAAGCAGGCGAGTATTTTGGTATCGGAAGATTCATGGAAAAGTTTAATTTCTCAATTTGTGTGAAATAACTTGCTACTTTTAGTGTAATCAACTTCATTTATAGTAAATATACCCCTAGCACTTGTAAAACATTGAACTTTAGCAGAAGAGAGTTTAAAAGCAGAGCGAAAAGATGGAGCGAAAGAGACAAACACAAATTGCTATTTCGCTGTTCCTTTCTCTCGAAGTCATGTAATGGAATTTTACCCGCGAAATTCAAATTTTCGTTTCTTGTTTCGTTATCGGAATTTACATAACTTTAAAGATAAATTGTTGACCTACTTTTGATAAAAATTAGGCATTTAATTAAAGTAATGAAGATACTATGTAAATCAAAAATAGGAAAGTTTTATTTTATGTAGGTACGGTTATATATTTTGTTTTTACTGCTTTGAGGATTTTTATCCGAAACACAAAAATTAAACCAAATCACTAGCCTAGCCTAGCCACCATTCTGGCTGAAGTGTGCTGAAGTGCTAGATAATACTTATTATCCTCCTTGGAGTAATTGTGTTGTGTGATATTATCAATAGCGACTTTTTTGTGGATATTGTCTACGGAAAGTGCATTTGATTGACATATTATTTTACAAGTGATATTGAGCTGTGTTAAAGTTCTCTGTTATTTATTATGTTATAAAGCTAACTCCTTCCTATAAATGCATGTTTTAAGACCTCAGCAAAGCATTTGATCTTGTGTGTTATGAAGTTATGATAAGCTTTGGACCTTTGGACAAAACTTAAAGTTAAAGATGTTTCTCGTTGGCTGAGGTTATAAATGTACCTACTGGCACATTGATATGGTAATCAGAAAATGTGGTAAAGTGGGGAAATACATGCTCTGAAGAGTTTATGTGGTGTTAGACAGGATGGGCTGACTTCGCTCTTATATATGTATATATGGACAAGCTCATCGCTGGGCTGAGCAGCACACATGGTTGTTATATAGATAATGTCTGTGTGAATAATATCAGTTATGCTGATGACATGGTGCTCTGCTGCTCTGCCTATCGCTGGGTGGCTCAAAAAGCTCCTGCGAGGACTTTATATGGAAGCACGGCCTAAGGTACAACGAGAAATAGAGTGAATTCATGATCTTCAGGGGTAACATTAAGAGACTTGAAAATGTGCCCCTGTTACTTTTGAACAGGATTCCTTTGGGCCGTGTAAGTCAGTTTAAATACCTTGGGCATATAGTAACTGAAACTCTGTATGACAATTTATTCTGATACTAGCGGCCGCCCGCGGTTTCACCCGCGTGGTTCCCGTTCCCGTGGGAATATCGGGATAAAAAGTACATATAAACCTTCCTCTTAAATCACTCTATCTATTAAAAAAAAACGCATCAAAATCCGTTGCGTAGTTTCAAAGATTTAAGCATACAAAGGGACATAGGGAAAGAGAAAGCGACTTTGTTTTATACTATGTAGTGATAGATGGATAGGGATGCAGGGCTTTGTTGGTCAGTGGTAACATGGTGAGACACAGGTTTGCTTGGTGTACAGTAGAAGTAAATTTTACTTTATTTAAAGCCTATTGTCAAAATTTTTATACCAGTAGTCTGTGGTCAAACTTTATCCAGCTTTCCTACAATGCCCTGCGTGTGTTATACAGTAACATCTTTAAATCCTTGTTGGCGCTTCCACGTTTCTGCAGTGCATCTGGCTTCTTATTTCAAAGGCATTCTGAGGAGAGTGGAGAGAAGTTAGTCTCTCCATATTTTGCTAGGTGAAACTTTATGTTAACATAAGTAGCCTATTTTAATTTACTTTTTCAATTTTAATTTTAATATTGTGATTTTGTACTAAAATAGTCAGTAAGCAAAGAAATGGTCTGAAATAAAGGAATTTTATTTTATTTGAACAGTTTAATCATTGCTTATTTTTAATCATTTCTGTCGAACAAATAAATTTTTATTTTTAACCTAATCGATAGAAGTTTAAGTTATAAATTTCAATAAAGGCTCCCATCAGTTATCATTTGTTAGATACTCTATACTTAACAGACTAACTCTAGTTTGTCTGTTTTTCGTTTCGGGACGATGCAATTATTTCAGAATTACTGAATAAATAATCCATATTATTAACCTATTTATTTAGCAATTTCTATTCAAAGTACCTAATCCACGTTATGTGCTATTTTGTAAAAGTATTTTGTAGTAAGTAGTACAACTACATAATATGCTATGCTATGTTGTACTTACTAAGTACAATATAGCATAGCTACAATGCACATCTATACCTGTCTTTTGTGTGCAACTCTAGGAGACAGCGCTTAAAGCTCATATTTTCCAAATAAAATTATGAGTTGATAGACAATTTGTTAATTTTCTTAATTGCTGTTAAATTGTAATGTCAAAAACCCACTTATTTATATTTAAGTTAGCAACTGAAAACATAAAATGTGCTAAACTGAAAAATCATAGAAAATAAAATAACATTTGGCCGCTGAAGAAATAAATAACTTATGTATTTACAGGTCTAACTATTTAATCATCCTCATAAATGATAGTAATTTTATTTCTCTTTCATAGCAAATTTATATAAAATAAAGATAATGATAAAAATAAGTACCTACCTATGTTACATAAATAAGTGTTAAAAATATGAATTCAAGAAACTAAACATTGCTTATTTTCAATTCTGGAAGGGTTGTGTTGTGTGTGGCACTTCTTAATTGAGAATATTGGCTTTGTTTAGTCTGAATTTGTCACAATATACTAATAATTTATGTAAACACAAAGGTATAAGTAGGTAAGTACAAGAAATTAACAACCAGAAATAAAGAACTATCAAAATGGTATCATCATGCATTTATTAACCAAGTTGTTATTGTCACAAGTTCACAACACATATTTTAAGACATTATTACGGTATACTTTGTACTGTTTATCTTTTAAAGGTTCTGTTGAATGATTTTCTCTGTAATTATCATCTTATAAACAATGTTCTTGTCTTGGAGTAACCGTCCATTCCATCATGTCAATATTAAACTTATAAGGAACATTCGGTCTGCTTTTCTTTAAATCTTGATAAATATCTGCAACCTTGCTCTGATAATGAGCCTTACGGGTAGTATCATAAGAGGAAATGAAGAACATTAACCACAAAATGACCCAACCAAACAATAACTTCTACAAAATTTTGCCATGACGGGGTCATTTGTCAAATTGTTCACGTAATTAGCGCACACAAATCGAAGAGAAACCATAGTTGACCCTCAAAGATATGCCTTTTTCGTTATATTTTATTAATTTTGTGTTATTTACATAATTCAAAAAGTAAAGATAAGGGTGGTATTCCACTTATCAAATATTTGATCCAAGAACAACTTCGAATGGTTTCATTGATAAATTCTTTGATAAAATGCATATTGGACAAAGATCTTTCATAAGTGGAATACTGTAGAAAGGCTTGTCATTTGCGTTTGGTTATTAATTGATACGTACATTATTTATTTTAGGAATACTTGTTTTTAATACTATGAAGAACTAAATTAATTGTTTTTATTGACTTTGTCCGTTGTCATTTAAAATATAAATAATAAGAGTAAAAAATGCAGAGAAATAATAATATTTTGTTAAATATTGGTATTTATTTGAAATGATGCAACAAGACGCGACTATCATTCACTCGCGAAATCCAGATCCGGAAAAACAGTTAGCCGGTAGCTCCAATTGAAGCCCATATTATGGGTCTGGGCTTGAAATCAGAAATATGGATTTGAACTTCATATTTTTAGCCGGTAGACCCCTTTAGGTTTTTGGTTTGCTATTGACTCGATAAGAGTAAGAAGATTCAGTTGCATAGGTAGTATTCAATTCAGAAACTAGTTCTAGAATGTTAAGGCAGCACTATCCCCATAATGTCACTGTCAATTCTGTCAAATCAGTTTTTGTCACTGACTGACAGCGATCGGTAGTGTCATAGTGTCATCGTCATCTGTATCACTGAAGTACATAAGTACATTGAACGTTCACAAACTCATAGTTTTCCGCATTTTCTCGATTAAATTCGGGAAAATTCTTAGTAAATCGTGTCTGTGTGTGATTGATTTGTTTCAGTCTCAGTCCCATCCCTACGTCGTACGTGACTTCAGGAATTGATCATGGCGGGTATGTAATTCTTAATTTGAAATTAAGTTCTTTTTGAGATTCTTTGTAACCACTTCGTAAATGTTTATACACTCTCGAAATTAAGTATTTCGTAAGTGTCAATTATTTGATAAATATCACTTGTTCGCTGCATTAACGCATGGACTAACCAACCGGTTTCGTGTTTATTGACATTCCATCATTTAATTTCCACTTAACCTTTGATCATTTGAATATTCCACGTTTAACTTCTCATAAATTTAAAGCAAGGACTATTGCCTGCTAATTCAATGTTTTAAGAAAAAAAAATATATGCACTGCATGTTAGATTTGAAGTTCAATTATTTACTATCTTGGATAAAGGATTCTTTTCTTATTAGATTATTTAAAAAATAACAAATGTAGGCAGATACTTTTTTAAATTGCCCTCTATACTATCAATGATGGATGATTGAATGTATTTGAATACCTAATTTATTCTTTATATCATATCCAATTGATAACCTTTTATCAAAATGTTATTCATAAGTACACATTTCTTTGATTACTTTAATGTAGGTATTGCATAATTATAATGTTTACAAAATAATGAATAATGTATTCTTCATTCAGTGTTAAATTTGGTTTTAGCCTCTATTTTGCAGTGTTTGTGGTCCTATGGGCTAGTAGAAAATGTTAAACAGTTTGTAGTTAGGTAATTTTTTTAAGATCTTCAAAAGGAATACGTTATTTTCTCGGGGCTATTTATGGCGCAAGGCCCAAAATACCTTTTTTTACTTCTCGCTGGATCCACTCCACGTTTCGGACAGTGCTAGACTTACATGGCACTACATGTACAATGTATAAGCAATCAGGGATAGTGTCTGCAAGTGAATGGTTAGATGCCACACACCAGCCACACAGAGAGCTGGTTTCAATTCAATTGTGACATCATGTTTAGTTCAAACCAGTTCTTTCAATTCGGGGAATCACACCTTTCTCAAAAAGATCTCAAACTCATTAGTCATCATTATACCCAAAAGACATTATTTTAAGCTCAAACGATTTTATATGTTCGGGGAATTACTAGATACGAGACGAGGAATTATTTGCAATTCATTTTGACATAACTTGTGCTTTTGTAGAACTTTTGTTAGGCATATCGATTTATACTAACATTTTGAAATGTGAAAGTGTTTGTTTTCCGTCTGTCACGTCAAAACGGAGCAACGGATCAACGAGATTTTCGGTAAAGGGATAGTTTGGGAGCTGGAGAGTGATATAGATTTCTTTTTATTCCCGGAAAATAACACATTCCAGCGTGATAGCGTCCGTGTAGTCCACGCGGGCTGGTGATATCTTTTCACCAGCGGCTTGGCCCGCTTGGACTACACTATTATATCTTCTTCTTCTTAACATTAGGGGCGGTTTCCGCAACTCGACGTCTATTGCGCCTATTTTGCGTCCGGAGGGTCAGGAGGGTGCGCGGCCAGATTACTCCAGCCAGCCCAGCTCAGCCAGGAGCGCTCCAAGAGCTTTCACATTATTGATCGTCACTTCCTGGACGCTGCCCGGCGAGCCGAGCTATTCAAAACTACACTATTATATATTTGTTCAAGCCTTTCGCCTACGGCTTCGTCCATATGGATGGACTACATTACAGTCATGACGATTTCGCGCGGGAATCCTACTATCCTACTTCCCACTACCTAATATTATAAATGTGAAAGTTTGGATGTTTGTTACTCAATCACACCAAAACGGCGGAACGGATTTGGCTGAAATTTTTGACACAGATAGGTACTTTGTAGTCTGGAGAGGAACATAGGGTACATTTATCCCGGAAAAATAACAAATTCCCGCGGGATAACGTCGTAAAGTCCACGCGGGTGAAGCCGCGGGCGGAAAGCTAAGCTATATTAGGTACTTATAATTATTTCTATAATTTATTTAACACTTTTTCCTCATTGTTTCAGCCTCCAACAACCCATACATTAAGCTCATCAAAACCATTGACATCAATGGGAAAACATACAAGTATTTTGACCTGGCTTCGCTCGGCGAGAAGTATGGTGAGTTTTTTTCTTGCTTCCGTTATCTAACTTTATAACTACATATGTATATAAATAAAAGGCTTGCGTTAGGTACTGACTGGCCGACAGACAACGCACAGTCGAAATAACAGGGCGCAAGAAGCTGAAGGACGATGACCATTTTTGTATGGCAGCTGGCGTCTTTTTTTTTTCTTGCGGCCATCAACCAAACATTGAAATATAATTTGTTGGCAGCACTACAGACAATATTTGCAAAGGAAGTATACCTGTAAACTCAGTCCGTACCGAGTGAGACTAGCTAGAACTTAACTTTGTTTTTCATAGTGTTTAGTATGAATTACAAATTTACATTTGCGCTTTTTTTTAAATGTTATACACTGTTAATTTTTGAACACCATCCAAATTTTTAAGCTCCTCTCAGAATCTGTAAGGGAACAATTTTTTCCTAGACACATGGGTCAAAATATGACATAGAATTTTTGAGTTTTCATACAAATCAGACTGATCAGGTGATCGATTTACGACATAGCATTAATAATGCATTCGCTTTCCGGGCGACTGCTCTAACCACTGAGCTACGGAGTAGTTACGAGAAGCGTCGAATTTATCCAATACTTCTTATGCGCTGTATAGTCAGCGTTAATTTCATCAATGTGGAGATATTACTAACCCCACAGAGCAGTCGCCCGGAAAGCGAAAGGTCGTGGGTTCCAGTCCCATCGGAGCTGGTTGTGAGACGGGTCGATTTTTCTAAATATTTCATTTTCCATTTTTCAATAATAAAAATTGCATTGCGAATGCAAAAAATTTAAAATTAAAATAACTTAGTAAATATTAGTATGTAATAAAAATATTAACTAAAAAATTAACTTAAAATACGTCTCCGTGGCTGTTCTCGCTACACATACCTACCGCACATTATGTATATCAACTAGAATGATAAAGAGATCTAAATTGCCTATAGATATTAAGGTCAGCTTCTATCTAATAAACAAGGTGATAGTGTCATTTTGCAGGTTTATTTAAATTGCATATCAGGGCACTGTTAGGTAGGGTTGCCACGTCTTAAGGGCAGGATCTTCCAAAAACTCTGTCTTTGTCTTTTTCCTTACGTGTGAAGAGTAATGAAAATAACCTAACTTTTTCATTTTTTCAATGTTTTTGTTGTTATTTTGAGCATAAATTCACTTTTTGAAAAAGTAGCCTGAGAATAGTCTACAATATGTCATTACCTATTTTTCTATATCGTCGGTGATACTGCAAATCGTGCTATGTCAGCTAAAACTGATTTTACAGTAGAGACAAAAAACGGTTTTCTTTCTTTGTTTCTGCCGCTAAGTTTTTGATAAGTACGTGGTGTTATAACGTTAGTAAGAGCTATTAAATAATATGTGAATGAAGTTTTAGTGTAGCTCTAATGTGGAAATAATTCGACTAAGCACATTTTGCAACGAAGTAATCTAACATTTTCTTTTGACATGAAACATATTGATGTTTAAAAAAAGGTGATAATGTTAATAATAATGGTTGTAAATTAATGAAATATTAAAATAACTATAACGGTAATTAACGCAAAAAATTGGGTACAATTATTTTTAAATTTTCAGCTTGCGAAAAACCGTTGCGTCGACATAGAACTTATTGCAGTACCCAGACAACTGACCTGTACAACTGAAAAGACTTGACAAGTCACATATTGCAACACTGAAAACTGCCTTGTGATTGGCTGACGACTTAGAACGATTTGCAAGTGCGTTCGGACACACGCTCTTAATCATTTTCATCAATAATAAACAAATCGATTTTTCTTGACATGGAACGTATTGCAGTATCACCGACGATATATTATTCGTGTATTAGAGATTAATAATCTAAATATAAAACCAAAAAAATATAAAAATAATGAATTTCAAAATTTTTAAAAACAAAGAATATTTCTTTGTTTTTGAAATTTTTTATTGTCGTGTTACGATACGAATATCGTGTTTCTAGCCACAAAATAATCAAGATCGTTTATGAAACTTCAACATTATATTTTTATCTGCTCATAATAAAGAATATTTGATTGTTTACTTTTGAATGAAAAATAGGTTGATTTCGATAATTTGGAGGTACGTGCCCTTAAAGCCGAAAAGCCGGACAGGCCCGCTAGTTTATCCGGACTTTTGGCACAGATTACTAAATAGTTACTAGTAAAAGATACTGCACTCCGCTAAGCCATTTAAGGCCCGTGGTATCGCCAACGACCTTGGGCATAGAAAAGTGGTCTAATTTTCCCGCCCGCTACCCGCACCAAAACAGCTTAAACACACGTTTCGTCAAAACTATGTATTATTTTAAAACGAAAAATGCTCAGTTTTAAGTTAAACAAGTTAGCAATCTTTTCCTGAAAGAAACGTGAAAATATCACTTGTAGTTTAGAAGCAGTAGCGAATTTCAAGTTGAAAACAGCTTCATTTCAATGGTTTTTTTAAATAGTATCTTAAAGACTATGTTTTTTTAAATGCTCAGATTGAAGTTTATATATCAATATTTAATATATATTAATTCTGGATTCATCAGTAGGCTAATTTATGAGTTTTAGGGCCTCAAAAATGATCGTTTCACGACTACATGCACCTTAAATAAATAGCAACTCTAACTATTACGCAATAAGGTGGAATTCAGCTTGTACGGCGCAAATTACGAACGGGCGCTCGTTGCATCTCTTTCTATCGCATATATTCTAGCTCTTTTGCGGACCTAATTGCTATGGATATATAAACTCCGCACTAATGTATAGTCTGTGTTTTTGCTCAGTCATTTCCATAATGTCGGATAAAATTCTTCCTATGTTTTTTTATCATTATCAGAATAAATATCTTTGATAATATCCAACAAGGTGCATGTTGAGATATATATGTGATAAGCTAGATAAATATGCTTAATCACAGTTGTTCTATATCTATGTGACGTATTTTTTGACACTGATTTGAAGGAGGGCGTAGATTTTCACACAATACAACGTGTTAATACAATAACCGAAACCAAGAAAATAGTTTGCTCAGAATCGAAAGTAGAATCGATTCCACTCATTTTTAGGGTTCCGTACCTCAAACGGAATAAACGGAACCCTTATAGGATCACTTTGATGTCCGTCCGTCTGTCTGTCCGTCCGTCTGTCTATCAAGACCCTTTATATCGCGTGGAGGTATCGAGTTGAAATTAAAACCATAGACTAAGGTCTATACGGTCCCTTGAAGCTGTGAAAAAATCAAACTTCTGAGTTAACGTAAAAAAAGATATGGGCGTTTATGTCGCAAAAAACGCATATTTCGACATTCTCTAGGGAATCAAAATTCATAGGGTAATTCCCGTTGACCTAGAACTTTGAAATTTGGCAAGTAATAGCGTCTTATACTACAAGTAAGTACAGGGAAATATCTGAAACTATACTAACTACTAACTCTCTCTCTAATAACAGTTTTAATCCTTTCCGTAAGTTTTAAAATGGTTTTAAACCAAAAGTGG
Organism: Crambus lathoniellus; assembly: GCA_949710035.1. NCBI lineage: Eukaryota > Metazoa > Arthropoda > Insecta > Lepidoptera > Crambidae > Crambus > Crambus lathoniellus. Next base: position 16,709,289 of record OX453321.1, read on the forward strand.
CCACATTTGGTTCCATAAAAAGAATAAAAAATATTAAAGAGTTATTACAAAAATATTAGGAAACAATTTAAGAGGGCATACTTAGTTGTTTCCTTTTTTACAACCTTTTTATTAACTTGCCATGTTAGTTAGTTAGTTTGTTAGTTAGTGAGGGACAAGTCTTGCAAGCTTAATTTGACCCACTTCCCAGTGTCCGATGGACCTGAAATTTTGTATACAGGTTTGGTTAAGATGACAATACAATATTAAAGTACAGTCAGCAAAAAAGGTTGTCATTAAAATGAAATTTTTACTAAAAACTTATTTAAATATTGATATGGTTTACGTATAATAAAAATAAATGAATTGGCGGCGCTAGTGGACGGCAAGTAGCGCCTTAAGCTGTCGTGGTACGAATAAGCGAAGCAGATCAGTGTAGGTCCTAAACAAATCCGCAATAAGATTTGATGGTAGGCACCCAGGCCCCCGCCCCGCAACTGGTCGTAGCAAAGTGCTACGAACTGTGCTAAGGACACCACTGCCATAATACGGACATCTGCATCATCGTTACCTCCATCGGGTTCCTGTCTCCCTGGTACTTTTTAATGCTGAAACAATTAACTGTTTTTTTGTTTTCAGATCGCCTCCCCTACAGCATCAGAGTGCTGCTGGAATCATGCGTGCGCAACTGCGACGACTTCCAGGTGCTCCAGAAGGACGTCCAGAACGTCCTGGAGTGGGAGGTCAACCAGAAAGCGGAGGGTGGAGTCGAAATCGCATTTAAACCCGCGCGAGTCATTCTGCAGGTCAGTACAACTATGACAGCTGGTGGGCGGTCGCAGCTAGCCCAAATGGATGCTCCCAGGTCTTCCAGAAAGACTTCAAGAATGTCCTGGAGTGACAGGTCAACCAGAAAGCGGTGGAGGAGTCGAGATCGCATTTAAACCCGCGCGAGTCATTCTGCAGGTCGTACCCAACTGATAATGCTGATAGACGGTTGCAGCTAGCCCAGATGGATGCTCCAAGGTCTTCCAGAAAGACGTCAAGAATGTCCTGGAGTGAAACAACCTGGAGTGACAGGTCAACCAGAAAGCGGAGGGGGAGTCGAGATCGCATTTAAACCCGCGCGAGTCATTCTACAGGTCAGTACCCAATTTACAGAGCTGGTGGACAGTTGCAGCTAGCCCACATGGATGCTCCCAGGTCTTCCACAACGTCCTGGAGTGGGAAGTCAACTAAAAAGCGGAGGGGGAGTGGGGATTGCATTTAAACCCACGCGAGTCATTCTGCAGGTCACCACCCGATTTACAAAGCTGGTAGACAGTTTCAGCTAGCCCAGATGGATGCTATCAGTTCTTCCAGAACGTCTTGGAGTGGAAGGTCAACCAGAAAGCGGAGGGGGGAGTCGAGATCGCGTTTAAACCCGCGCGAGTCATTCTGCACGTCAGCACCCGATTTACAGAGCCGGTGGACGGTTGAAGAACGTCCAGAACGTTCTAGATTCGGAGGTCAACCAAAAAGTGGAGGGGGGAAACGTGTTGCTAAATCTACGCCTGGTTTTACGGACAAGATCGTTACTATGGCCACTCGCCCTGCTCCCTTCGACAGCAAAATATAATAATACTAACTGTACCCGCGACATCGTCTGCGTGGAATGGTGACTTTCGGCAGCATTTTAATTATTTAGGCTTATTATTTTGCAAATATACTTATGCATATTCCCCTGCCTACGCCGCGCTGCACCACCGCCGCTCATTGCGTATGGCGCGCAGCCAGGCCTGTCCCACTTCCATACAAGCGGCGTAAAATCCCCGAGGTTTTACCTACTATTCTGGAAAACAACCTAATTTCAACCTTTTGCATTGCGTATAGAGTTCATAGTACAATAACTGTCTGCCGTCTGCGAGTGCCAGCCTATTGAGACTAGTCCGGTGACCGGACGCTTGCGTTTATCATACATACCTAAACTCGGGAGTGAAATTTCTGTACCGTAAGGTACTAATATATATTCTGTGGCGCAGCGCTTGGCAAATTTCTTACTTGCGATAATTGTATTTTCACATTTTGTAATTACTCCGTAATTCAATAAAGAGAAACAAAAGTAATTCTCTGTTTTCCTTCTATATTTTTATTTTCTGAGTTTGCCGATGGGGCGTCATCACTCAAAAACTTTCATCTCCTATTTTTACCCCCTTTAAGGTAAAATTGTTATTCTTCGTATTTATTTATATCTAAAGAAAAGCCTTAAAAAGCTTTAAAAATAACGTAATTTCCATACAAACTTTCATCCCCTATCTCAACCCCTTACAGCTTTTTTTCGCATTAAAAAGTAGGCTTTCTCAGGCTTTAGACTATCTCTGTACCAAAATTAATTTAAATCGATTCAGTAGTTTAGGCGTGATTGCGTAACACACACACACAGAGGCAGAGTTACTTTCGCATTTATAATATTTATATATATTAGTAAGGATGACTTTTTAAACTAAGTAGTTCGAAAATCCCCTCTAGTCGCAGTAGTTCGGTTGATTAGTCCGGGGCCGAACTAATGCCAATTGCCAACCAACAAATGCAATTATGACGTCATAACCGAACTATAAATATCAAAGGGGTGGCTGTGAGGGGGTGAAGAATAATCCTTATTTTGAACAAAATCGTCACTCTATTCTGTGACGTTCATAAAAATAAAAGCCCATAATGCGACGTGTATAGAGTTTAGACACACCTACCGATTTATTTATTAGTTCCAAGTCCACAAGTGACTGGAGGCCAAGGTCGGCCACTTTCGATGCTGTTACGTCAAAACGTACGCACGTAGTTTATAAGTTGTAGTGACGTGTGTTATTGATAAACTGGATGGGAGATTTATTATTATTATTTGAATGTAAGAGGCTATGCATCTCCCGTAGGAGATGTAGTCACTGCGACCTAAAAGATGACTGTGACTCGCCACCTGGTTAAAGTCTCTTTTAGCCTGGAGGCTTCCAAGAAGTCTAGAATACTCCTAGCTTTAAGAGTCTTAATCTCCTCCGGGCGCATAATGTGTCGACCCAGATGGATACTGCGTTTGTGGATAAGGGGCCCGCAGTCACACAGAAGGTGCCTGGGTGTTTCCCTCTCCTGTTTACAGTAGCGGCAATCATCAGTGTCACTTAATTAAAATGAATGAATGAATTCTTTATTTGGCTACAGTATATGCAATTACACAATAAATAATAAAAAAAAAACAAATAAAACTAAAAGGCTGCTGCAGCCAAAAAAGGAGACAGTACAGCATTATATGTCAAACCCAACGAGCCTGAAGCTGATTTTCAACTGACCCCTTGATCCCTTTTTTGCCAAATGGGTGCCAATTCTACAGAAGTTTTCAACTGTTTACAATGTAACTTCATAAGTCTTTATAACAAAAAACAAAAATATATGTACTTACACATAATATGCACATAAAATTACATGTGAAATTGGTGCCTATTTGCAGTGGCCGGCTAAGGCGCGGACTATCGCACAGATTTTCGTCCTGCTAAGCTCCAGGAGATGGGAGCTATGGATGGATGGATGGGAGATACGATAGATCTTTATGATTAAACTAGCCTTCCGCCCGCGGCTTCGCCTGCGTGGACTACACGACGTTATCCCGCGGAAATGTGATATATTCCGGGCTAAATTGTGTTGCTAATATTGCGAAATAAAAAAATATCAATAAATTAACTTAACCTCCTGACGCCCAACCATAAAAAGTTTTGTTCTCTTAAAATGCCCACCGTCCCACATAAAAGACATTTGTCTCATAAGTGAAAGTGATATTATTTGTCATTTTTATTGGACAATGGGCAATAATTTTAAATCAATTAACTGCTAAGGGATTGTTTGTTCACCGGTGATATAAACAATCCATCAATCACATACGAAAAAAGGCATTTCCGCTACTTTCATTTGTTGAGTGGGAAGCGTTGGGCTTTAGTATTTACTAGCGGCCGCCCGCGGTTTCACCCGCGTGGTTCCCGTTCCCGTGGGAATATCGGGATAAAAAGTACATATAAACCTTCCTCTTGAATCACTCTATCTATTAAAAAAAACGCATCAAAATCCGTTGCGTAGTTTCAAAGATTTAAGCATACAAAGGGACATAGGGAAAGAGAAAGCGACTTTGTTTTATACTATGTAGTGATAGTGGACTAGCTTTCCGCCTGCGGCTCTGCCCGCGTGGGCTTCACGACGTTATCCCGCGGGAATGTGATATTGTCCGGGCTAAATTGTGTTGCTAATATTTCGAAAAAAAAATTAATCAAATAAATAAAAAATATCAGTAAATTTACCGCTTGATTGACCCGGGCGCGCGACCAAAAACGCTTTAAGTGCCCAGCGCAATCTCGGCGATCAATTTTTTTTATGATGTTTTAGAACTGTCATGATTTTAGAAGGTTTTTATTATTTTTTAATAGCAACACTGGTAATGCCGTCTCTTGCCGCCATTTTGTTAAATTTAATAGGCTAATCTGTGGTAAAATCGGTGGGGTAGCTAGGCTTGAGCCCGATTAACGAGCATAGAGAGGTCATTCTTCAAACTAGCCTCGAGGGGATAAGTTCACTAAGACGTCGACTGTATCTATATTGTTATACCTGTACTATGCCTGTAGGACCTGTAAGTTGGATCAATAATTATATGAGTGTTATCTGGAGTCTGCGTTTTCTTCATATTTCAGAAGCGGTAAAGTACCCACGTAAGTTTATTTCTAAACCTGATAATAAGAATAATTTGCTTATTCTGTGCTATAGTAATGCCAAACGAGTTATTTTATTCTATTCACGCAGAGAAAGGATAAATATTCCAGATTCCATGTTAATGCGTATTTTTTTTTTATCTAAATGACATTTTAAATACCTTTGCGGTGGATTGTGTTTTGTACATGGTCGGGGCTACTCTCCGACGGAACGGACATAAACTAAATCGCATTTGTGTTTTAATTGATTGTGTTCGTATACGGTCGGGGCTACCCTCCGACTATACTAACATAATTTAAAAAGTCTACATGCGTAGCTTAGTACTAAGATTTTACTAATTCGTGTTCGGGGCTACTCTCCGATCGTGTTAGTTAAATCTAAAGCGTTAAAATTGGAATATTTGTGTGGCGGATTGTGTTCCGTACATGGTCGGGGCTACTCTCCGACGGAACGGACATAAACTAGATCACACTTTTATTTGAATTGATTAATTGTGTTCGTGTACGGTCGGGGCTACCCTCCGATTATACTTACATAATTTTAAACGCGGGTATGTAGTAGATATTTTCGTATGGCACGATCATAGCGTACCATGAATCTGGCATAATATCTTGATTGCTGTTGTTTAATTTACATGTATTAAATGTGGATTGTACAGAATTAATGGAGATGATTGGCATTATTATATTATTAGAGTACTTGCTGTTTATGTTGTTTATAATCTTACACATGGAGCTAGGACTGGCAGTTTTGGCTGTGTACCTACATGTAATGTTTTAAGTAATTAGTGCTAAGTTTTGATAGTCTTTACTGTTGCACAGAGTAAAATCACTTATGGCTACTAAATTTTGCATACAATCCATGTTTTAACGTGGTATCTAATACTAACAGTGAATAAAAGAAAACTATAAGTTATGAAGCTAGTAAGAAGTAGTAAAGAGTAAGAATAATTTATGATTGATTGCTTACATTTCATTTATCTTAATATTATTAAAATTAATTATTACAAATTTTCCTTTGTTTTTTAATGTATTGAGCGAACGTGTTGTTCTCTGGGTTGAGTGAGTCATGTATGCTTACTGGTTACCTACGTTACCTGGTAAGATTGGTTTAATAGGTACGTATTACTTGCTTACAATTGAATTCTGGCTTTCTATTTATTGATATATTAATTAATAGGTACAAATTTTGTGGATTTAATTAATATGAACACCGTGAATAGCAATATAAATTGCTTGAACTATGAATATGAGTTTAAATACGAATATTTTAATATGGTATCTTTAAATATTTAAATATGAAAGTCTTTATGTGAATTTGGATATCTCTAATGTGAATATTTTTAATTTTTAATGATGAGCGAACAAATATAAGGTGTTCACTGGGTTGAGTGAGCAAGCTATGCATGCTCACTGGTTACAAGAGATACATTGAATTAGTTTGTTGAAATGCATTAAATTGAATTTGATATTAGGGGGCGATGTATGTATGTTGCATACACTCGTCGGATATTAGAGGGCGATGTATGTCTGTTGCATACACTCGTCGGATATTAGGGGACGATGTATGTTTGTGGCATGCACTCGTCGGAATTAAGGGGGCGGTATATGTTTGTGGCATACACTCGCCGGATTTTAGAGTACGAACGATGTATGTTGGTGGCATACATTCGTCTGAATATGTTCAAATGTTAAGTGAGTACGTTTCTCACAGGCTGGTTAAATGAGTACCTACTTATATTTCATACTGGTTTACTACCCGTATGGCCACTTTTAAGATTATTAGATTTAAATGAAACTACAACAGAACAAAGATAATTTCAAACGTTTTATTCTTGTTTTTACAATACTCATTTTACATTTTTGCACTAGATAAGTAGCTCTTAATAAACGAAATGGTTTTTGTAAATAATAAAGGATGTAGGTAGCTACTGTAGCTAGTGAACAGTATAAATCATGAATTTTCCTGAAGGGCATATTGTGTTGATAACCTAATGATTTTATTATAGAATGACACGGAACGATCTTTTGCCGATGAATAATGTATACATTCCAAGGTAAATAGCATCTGAGGACGAATACGGCCCGCGCCACCTGGTGCGCCGCTTGGTAGGCCTCCAGGTTGACGTGGCCGACCCAGGGGAGTCTTGAGCGAAGGAGGAATACCCTTCTTCGTAGCTGAATCTGGTCAAAGAGGATTTGAGATGATGCAGAGCATTTTGTTTATGGGAAAGTATTGAAGTTGTTTTGATTAAAATGTTTCATGTTTATTTATTTGCATATCGAATAAAGCTATTTAAGATTTAATTTTCATCTCGCATAACCGACTAAATTGATTGTAACACCCCCTGAAATAAAGTTTGTAAAGGTTTTGTCTAAAACAAAACAAAACTATAAAAACTTATCTTTTCATAGAATCATTTAGATGTTATCAAAATACCCTTAGGGAAGAATGAAAAGCCTTTTAAATCTACAGTTGCCTACGTGCTTGACATTGAGTATCTAGTAGGTACCACAGCTGTAGCAGTAGATACCTTTAAAGTATTATTGTCAATATGCGCTCTAATTATCGCAACATAGTACCTACTTACTTATAAGGATATTTATATACAAAATTATGTTTGCATCATTTCTTTTTCCTTGCATAATAAGTATCCACATGCTCCACAATTTGAGTAGGGGTTATTGTCTTACCTAGTTAAGATTTTTATAATTACCTTAGTTTCCATTTATACGAAATCCATACCATATCTTGATTCTCATGAGTGGTCAATATCCATGAGCTAGGTTTGTTTTTCTATGCCTAGGTCTATGCCCAGGTGACCTTTACGCAGGACTGGATGTATTTCTGATCTTGATAAGATTGGACATGATGACGATTCACTTTTGAATAAGAGCACGCTATTAAAGTCGCGAATTTAGTATTCCAAGATTGCGATTGGGTAATACTTTTATAAACTGTGATCTGTGTCACTTAGATTGTTATAGACCTTTTAACTATGGAAACAATATTAGTTTCTGGTATAAGCTTAACAACCTCCATAGCAGTGTTGTAGATACGGTGTACGTACGCATAGGTTTTCGGGGTGCCGCTGTCTCTGAGGTACCTACCGGGTTCGATTCCCTGTCGAGTGAATGTTTAAAGCGGACTTTTCAACATTCTGCCCGATTGTATGTGGTAATCCCCGTCGTTGTTCCCAAATGCCATAACACAAGTGCTTGAGTTACTTAGTTCGGGATGGAAGCAATGTAGGTATGCAAAGATATCCAAAATTTAGTATTTCCTATTACTTATTTTATTTTTTGTAGCTTTGTTCAAGTGGACATTTCGTCTATTATTTTTGTTATATGTAGCTTAATTTAAAAGAATTCACTATGCTTGACTTTTAAAATTTGAGTTTAGTGGCAAACTTAAATCTCAAATTTAATTTAAATTCAGACTAAATTGTGGATGAGTGCTAGAGAAATTTTATCAGGAACATACTTTTCTGAGTCTTCTACATAATTAGACAATAAAGCCATAAGACTGATTAGAAATCATCATTCTTTACATTTTTCCGGGAACGTCGAAGATTCTTTATCTAAGTACCTAGTTTGATAGATACATAGATTAATTCTTTATTTGTACACAATATTACGAACGGAACAATCACACACGAAATAATAATAATAATACAAAGATAACAAATTGTAAACCAAATGGTGGCCTTATCGTCTTACTGCGGTTTCTTCCGGCAACTCAGTTTTGGTTTAGACAGATGGAAAATCTTACAGCCAAAATCACTAGAAGCTATTTTGCTATTTGTGCGTACTGCGTAGTGTTCTAGATCTCTCTTAATGATTTAGATGCAAGTCAAAAGCAGAGATACTTAGTTGCTTAGACAGCACTGCAAGAAGCATTCACTGATATCTATTCTAGTTGTTTTCATTAACATAGTGATGAAATGATGTTTCTAATGCAAAAACATGTACACAGTCCATAGTGCATTTAAGTAGATCGTGTTTATTACACTGTCAAGTTGTAACTGATGTTTTCCTAATTAAAGCAAAATAAAGTAAAACGATTATTGCTCAATCACACCTCTCAATTTATTAAAATGTTCTATACATCTTCATGCAAACATTTTAATTCATGTTTTAAACTTGTTCTAACAAATAAAGCCACATGTAACCACTGCTGTAGCATACCAAGTTAGTTTTGCCGTGTTTTTGTTGTTATTGGCGGTATGATTTAAAATTAGTTTTTGAGGATTTTAATTCTACCGTCCTAGTGTACGTATTGACAAAATATGATTTCAAATTATGTGAATCTAATTTATTGTTATCTTAATGAGCATTAATATCTTTATTAAACCAAAAATCAAGTAGATCTGTCAAATTTACCGTCTCATTTGGTAGGCTCGTGATACTAAAATTCTTAGCAGTTTACCATCTTCTTCAAAGGTCCGTGAGGACCTTTGAAGTTCCTTCACATATTCTGTAGTAATCATTTCCATATTTTTTAGATCTGGTCAGTTGAACATTTGTTTCTACTATGGTTGAAGGTACTAAGTACCTTACCTACTAATGTTTATAAAAGATTATGAGAATTCATATAGTTACATTTATTTCTATTGATTCATTATCAGATACATCTATTTCTTTTGAATGACTAATAAAATTGATTTGGTTACTATGTGTGTTGTGAGTTTACTGCTTTCAGATGACAATTGTAGCATCCAGAAGGTACTTATCATGAGCTAGCATCGAGTTAATATAATAATGAGGATCCCGCTACCCTTGAACGTACGAACCAACACAGCATACAAACTGGAGGCAGCAGAGTGTACGTGCTGTGGTAATGAGAGGAGATAATATGATACTGAAGGTGCAGATCACAGGGTGATCGTTGTTGTGATGATGGTGATCATCGTGGGCTGTGGTTGTAAGTCGGATATTGAGACGAGTGGATCGCTGATACTGAAGTTGAATTATATTGAAGTATATATTATCATGTCATGTATCTTATCTCATTTTACTAATATTATGATTGCAAAAGCTTGTATGTTTGTTCCCCAATCACGGCTATCGGCGGGACGGATCTTTGAAATCTTTTGTCTGTGGAATAACATATCGGCTTCTTTTGACCCCGGGAGGATATTTTATTCCCACGGGAAATCATCGTGTTGTTAATTCATTTGGGCGAAAAGCTGTTCATGATTTTACTTGTCCTATTTCTATCCATGGTAATATACTTCTTCATATCCCAATTATAATTATTAAATCTATTTACACTAATATTATTCATAGTAATATGAATATTTGTTGATAAGAATGCGGGTCATGCTCGTATGAGGATACCTTGTAGACATTTTTAAGTTTTGATATTAAATTGCGAACTTGTTTAAAATCATTAACTTATTCATTAGAAATGATAATAATATGATCTTTTGATTTTCATGTACGGAGTGGAACCATGTATTGTACTTTTCTAACAGAGGCAGAGAATAGATGCATTTAAGATTTGGTGCTGGAGAAGAATGCTCTGGAAACCTTGGACAACTGGTTGACAAGTTGGAAAAGCAAATTGTTGCTGTGACGGTTCAAATTGTATCTGCGCCATCTTCATTATTAGTGTAACTTCCTTGTAAGAATATTTAAATTAATCGGTAATAATAATGCCTATTACGAACATGCCTTTAAATAATTCCTTTAGTTGTCCTAATTCATATCTTGATTTAATACAAATTGTGCACTATGGTAAATACGTATCTATAACTTGGTTTGTTAATCATATCTGGGTAAAAATTGGTAACTGTGCAGAGGCCTACAGTTGTTTTTGTAAGGACTAAACTAGGTCAAACTTAGCGATAGTTAAATTCATCTAATATTAGGTCTTTAATCCTTTCATGACTCGTAGTTGCTTTTTCCACTATTTGAGTGAAGTGATAAGGGTGTCTAGTTATCAGGTTAAAGTTAAATTCTGTTCCTACCTATTCCTAATGTAACATTCTTAGGGATTTTGCTTCTGACACCATCTAATATTCTTGAATGTAGCTCCTGACAATGCATTGATGTAAACTAGTACCAAGCTAATCCATTTTTCTTTTATGACCCATAACTAATGCTTATAGATTATAACCAGACTTTACTTTAATCATTCCATATACTTACTTACACATGATTATTATAACAAGTATAGTTTCAAAATAAGTTTTCTAAGTAATAATAGTCGCTTGTTAACGAATGTCATGATTATGTTAATTTATACATTGATTCAAATAGTTTTAGATTAGTTTGTTATTGATAATTTATTTTATTTGATTATGTATTACTTAACGATTTACTAAAACAATATTTTCACGATAATATCTATATTCTAAACAAGTCATCGGCTTCCTTAAAAGTTTATTGTTGAGCATTGTGTAATATAATGTATTTGTTTCAATTATGTTTTAAGTTTTATCTTAAGGTTTTTATCACTATAAGATTAACCTAAATAGGTACATAGTTGTAAGACTTAACTATTGAGAATAGTTGTGTATCAGTATGTTAGCTGTATACTTACCTAATTAATTGATTCTAAATAATTTTTATATGTGCGTCGGGAGACAGCACGTTATCAGATGGCCGAATGTCATGATTTTAGAAGGTTTTTATTATTTTTTAATAGCAACACTGGTAATGCCGTCTCTTGCCGCCATTTTGTTAAATTTAATAGGCTAATCTGTGGTAAAATCGGTGGGGGTAGCTAGGCTTGAGCCCGATTAACGAGCATAGAGAGGTCATTCTTCAAACTAGCCTCGAGGGGATAAGTTCACTAAGACGTCGACTGTATCTATATTGTTATACCTGTACTATGCCTGTAGGACCTGTAAGTTGGATCAATAATTATATGAGTGTTATCTGGAGTCTGCGTTTTCTTCATAGAACTGTGTAGAAATAATCGCTTGTAAACATTGAAAACGTCTGTTCTAGGAAAAACGCCGAAATACGAAAACATATCAATGTTACACAAAAAAAATTTGATAGATTCTTACTGTTTCTATTCGTGTAGTCTGTAATTAGCATACCCACATGACATAACTCTTATGTCAATACCAGTGGTGTTAAAGATCAAGGTAAACACTGGAAGTTCTGACATTATGTGTAAAGTTTACATAGAACTTTGTATTTTAACAGGCTCAAAAATAGGAGGTTATTGTATGTATGTTATAGCGCTAATTTATGAAGAAATAAGTTTTTAGTAAAAATTTCAATTACAATGACAAGCTTTTTTGCTGACTGTACTTAAATATTGTATTGTCATCTAAACCAAACCTGTATACAAAACAGCTCCATCGGACACTTTTTTTTTGTTAACCCGCGGGAAATGCCGTCGCATTCCCCCCCACCCGGGGAGACGAGGGGTATATGTGGGGCTCGAACCCACTAAAACCCCCCGAGCTCCATCGGACACTGAGTCAAATTAAGCTTCCATGATTTGTCCCCTACTAACTAACTAACATGGCAAGTTCATAAAAAGCTTGTAAAAAGAGAATCTTTTTGGTAGTAAATCTATAGAAAACCTCTGTTGAAACAGCGAATATGTTTAATTCATACGAATATTATAAAATGTGATAGTGTGTTTGTTTGTTTATTCGTTCGTCCGTCTTTCACATCGAAACGGAGCAACGGATCGACTTGATTTTTGGTATGGGGATAGTTTGGGAGCTGGAGAGTGACATAGGCTACTTTTATCCCGGAATATCACATTCCTTCGGGATAACGTTGTTTAATCCACGCGGGCGAAAGGCTTGAATTATATTAAGTAATTATAATAATTACTAGTTGTGAGACGGGTCGAATTTTTCTAAATACTTACTTTATTTTCCATTTTTCAATTATAATAATTCCTATATCTTTACATTATATTCATTGAATGAATCAAGTTATTCCCTAAATACACATGTTACAATATTCTTGTAATATAATAAGAAATACTAGTTTTCTACACCATTCTCCCATTTAATATACAATATCATCATCTTTCTTCTTCTTCTTCTTCTTAACATTACGGGCGGTTTCCGCAACTCGACGTCTATTGCGCCTATTTTGCGTCCGGAGGGTGCGCGGCCAGATCACTCCAGCCAGCCCAGCTCAGCCAGGAACGCTCCAAGAGCTTTCACATTAGTGATCGCTTCCTGGACGCTGCCCAGCGAGCCAAGGTACCTCGCCCGGTAGGGGGCCACCCCCCTGCATTCCAGCAGTACGTGGGCAGCTGTTTCTTCTTCCTCCATGCATCCTCTGCATAGGGGACTGTCGGTGACACCTAAATTAAAAAGATGTCTGTTAAATTGTCCATGACCAGTAATGGCACCTGTTACCAGTTATCATCTGTTTCATCATCTGTTATCCTGTATCTATATCTGGTATATATACCTGTTATCATCATCATCATGTTAGCCGAACGACGCCCAGTGCTGGGCATATGCCTCCCCCAAGGATCTCCACAACGATCGGTCCTGCGCTGCCCACATCCAGCGTCTTCCCGCTTAAAAGCTTACTTTTATTATTATACGTAAACCATATCAATATTTAAATAAGTTTTTAGTAAAAATTTAATTTTTATGACAAGCTTTTTTGCTGAATCTACTTAAATATTTTATTATTACCTAAACCAAACCTGTATACAAAATTTCAGCTCCATCGGACACTGGGAAGTGGGTCAAATTAAGCTTGCAAGATTTGTCCCCCACTAACTAACATGGCAAGTTAATAAAAAGCCTGTAAAATAGAAACAAGTTGTAAATGTTTTTTTTTTATAATTAGTATGCCTTCCTGTAAATATTTCATGACTCACAATCATCGTTCAATTCCTTCCAGGACCTGACGGGCGTACCAGCCGTGGTCGACTTCGCCGCCATGCGGGATGCTGTGAAGGACCTCGGCGGGAATGCTGATAAGATAAACCCCATCTGTCCAGCTGACCTGGTCATAGACCACTCGGTCCAGGTGGACTTTGCTAGATCGTGAGTAATGTTTTTGATTTTATAATATGTTTATCGCGGGAAGCCGCTGGAATCGGGCAGCGCAGGACCGATCGTTGTGGAGATCCTTGGGGGAGGCCTATGCCCAGCAGTGGGCGTCGTTCGGCTGACATTATGATGATGTAATACTTAGTGTTGACCCCTTCGATCATATAAACCCTAGATACAGCGTAAACGCACAGAAAGTGAAGCCGCCAACGAATGCTCCATTCGAAAGGAAGCATTAGATCGCCTCAGTAGTCATTTGACCGCCCGGCGAAACGATGCCTAAATGTCCTGAGAAGATGCGCAAAAACAATTCGAAAAAAGTAAAAAAGAGATGTAATACCATATTTTAAGTCAGTATTGAACGTAAGTATAATTGCACAATTAATTTAAAGTCAAACATGTTCTGAAACTATCATAATTTCATTATTCATACTAAAATATTGCAATATTCCTTGCCGCGCAACCGTTTCTTCTATTTGCGTTAATAAGACAGAGATGCAGACATGACGAAATACGATTCGCTGTTCTAGCGTCGGCCGACCATCTGAGCTTTCCATGTAATAAGATCGTAAGTACTACCATGCCGACAGAATTTAAATCCAATTACTGTTGCTTAGGGTCGAATATCAAATGTGGTGACGGCAGTATTCGGAATCGAAATATCTATAAGCATAACTACTAATGACAGCGCTGTTGGAATCACTTTTTAAGCGCATTTAGTATGGAATTGTGTATCTAGGGTTTATATGATCGAAGGTTGACGCTGATGAGATCAACCCCATCTGACCAGCTGGCCTGGTCATAGACCGTTCGGTCCAGGTGGACTTTGCTAGATCGTGAGTAATATATTCAAAATTATTTTTATTTATTATTTTAATGTAATAAATACTTAATGTTGACTCTGATGAGATCAACCCCATCTGTCCAGCTGACCCCGGTAATAGACCACTCGGTCCAGGTGGACTTTGCTAGATCGTGAGAAACAATCGTTTTTTTTAATATGAGTTAATTACTGGTCGTGATCCTGATGAGATCAACCCCATCTGCCCAGCTGATCAACCCCCTTCCTCTGAACAAAATCGCATTGGCATTATCAAACTTTTTCAAAGAATTATAAAGTTTATTAATTTTTTTCTTACAGACCGGATGCCTTGAACAAAAATCAGGAGTTGGAGTTTGAAAGAAACAAGGAAAGGTTCCAGTTTTTAAAAGTGAGTAATATTTCATTGTATCATCATCATCATCATCATCACCATCATCATCATCATCATCAACAACAACATCATCATCATCATCATCATCATCATCATCATCAGCCATCCAACGCCTACTGCTGGGCATAGACCTTTCATCTCACTAATATTATAAAGAGGAAAGATTTGATCGTTTGTTTGTTTGCATCGAATAAGCTCCGAAACTACTGGACCGATTTAGAAAATTCTTTGACCATTAAAAAGCTACATTCTCCCCGAGTGACATAGGCTATATTTTAGCCCGATATTCTCACGGTAACGGGTACTACGCGAGTAAAACCGCGAGGATCCGCTAGTTGTATATAAAATATTATTTTCATTTTTATATATTAACCCTCTAATTGGCCGCGTGGGGTGTTTTTCACTCCAATGATTAATAAATAAATATTGGACACCATCACATAAATTGTTCCAATGCCAAATTGTAGTAGCTTGAGCACTAGTATTATGGAAATTGGAAACAGCTACAGGTACTACCACATTCACCCAGACCCGAGGAAATATTGAAACGGGCGGTACTCAATTTGTGAGCGATTGTGCTTGGAGAGCATGTTTGGGATACTCGACACCTCAAAAATGTGCAATAACTATATAATATAGATAGCAATTATTATAGTTTGCCAAAATTTTAACCAAGAAAACTAGCAAGGTAAAAGTTATTGCCCTATGTTTAATTTATTGATTAGTTTAAAAATTTATTCACATGTAAGAGTGAATGTACATTTTAATAAAAGTACATACGTAAAAAACGGATTTTGCATGGATTTGAAATTTTATATTAATTAATAATTAATTTTCTAATTTGAGTTGTTACACAACCCACGCGACTGCTAATACAATATTAAGGGTTAAGTTACGCGCATCAATTATTCAGCCTCATTATCTTTTAATTGTCTTCAATCTATTCAATTCTATTTGTTGACAGTTTTTGTTAACACCCAGACACGTAATGAATTGGCCATTTGTTTCGCAGTGGGGTGCTCAAGCGTTCGATAACATGCTGATTGTACCACCGGGCTCTGGAATCGTGCATCAGGTGAGACTATATTTAAGAGCCTGTGTACACTGGTTTTTTTTTTTGTAGCCGTTAACACACTTTTGTATATATCTATACGCACCCAAGTCACACGCAGACTGCAGGCAAACTGCTGTAATGTGGTGACCCAAAGAGAGAAATGAAAGACAAGACTGTTCATTAAGGCGATACTCGGAAAAAATGTGCTGAAGCGAGATAGCAATGAGAAAACGACGCGCGCGGGGGCGAGACAGATTTTGCAGATTAGGCAAAAAAAAACACAAAATCACTTCGTATTAAAAAACTACAGCGATTTAAAAAAAATGCTTCTATACGATCCTCAATATTATTGGTGTCCACTAATTAAACCAATTTTCAATAGTATATGTATCCCCATTTAAGAATAATCTTGATATTTCTTATTATTTAGAGGTATTTTCGAAAATAAAAAGTGTCGAGCCAAAATCATAAAATCGTGTTTCTGAAACTATACGATTCTAGATAAAGGTATGAAGAAATATATATCTTATTACCAGATTTATAACAGCTCTAACCGTCCTATAGTTTTATATCAAAGAGTCCATACTTTTTCCGAGTAGCGCCTTAAACACTGACTATAATATTTTTAATAAACATGCCTTTAAATACACATTTGTATACACGAGTAAATATTATAATAGATATAATGTTACCTATAACTACTTATTACATCTCACTGCACTTGAAATACTTTTTGTTTTGCATTAAAAATGCAATTTTTATTGTTGAAAATTAAGAAAGTAAAGTAAAATTACTTGTCTCACATCAAAACTAGCTCCGACGGGATGGAAGTTGTGAGACGAGTCGATTTTTTTCTAAATCTTAAAATAAATTGTTAAATAAATTTCAGCTTTATCATATTGCATATTCCAATAGCATAAAAAACTTTTTGCTTTGCACGAATGAGCTGTCATTTTTACAAGCTTTTATTTAAGAGCATTAACGCGGTCGAACGCCGTTTTGCCTCAAAATAGGCAGTTTTGAACGAGATATTTTCTATGAAAACGTAATCTTAGAAACATGCTAATTTCAAATTATTGTAAACAGTATCTTTGTCTAAAAAGTTAGTAAAAAACATTTTTCTTTTTATAGAGTATTTGTGAATACTGACAATTTTCCCGAACAGTGTTTTATAAACTTCACTTTTAACATCAATTTTGAAGCTCTAATTTTTTAATACCATTGAAAAAAATAGGAAACAAAAATTTCTATGTATATCTACATATCATTACGCAAATAGTTAGTAAGGAAATTAGTTTAATTTGTGATTATTTTCATACGAAATTAAAATCCAAACAAAGTGAAATTATAAAGAAATCACTGGTAGTAAACATGCAACATTTATCAATAAATTACTTTATTTTACAAAAACTTATAGTCTAACGTAAAATAAGAACATATTATCTAAAGTTTGAATACAAAAAACCTATATAATGATGCATAATTTATTTTATATATTTTTTTTTAAAGTGCTATAAAACACTCTGCGCAAAACATTTCAAATTAGTCCGCCGCTAGGCTCTTCAGAGGGAGGACGTATCGCTCGGTGCTCTGCCGTCTGCCGTTCGCTGACCTTTGCAGTGTGCTGCGTGGTGTGGTATAGCTTATAGTGCAACCGACACGTCTTAGTACTTTCGTCTTAGTACACTCATTAGATAGGTAATTGAAAATTGTTTACTTCTATGATCATTAGTTCACTCACACACCTAATTGTATTTATCATAATTGAATACGTATTTGTAATAGAAACTGACCATGAAAATGATCTAACAAATAGTAATTTGTAAGGTCATTTTTTAATTTGACGATTCTGTATGAAGTAAATCAGGAGGAAAAAAATTAATCTTGACGAGTTTCTTGCCGGTACTTCTTCAAGGTCTCCTGTTCTAGGGTTTGCGAACCCATGGCGTAAATGACTGAATTATCCAAATGGGATGTTGACCTTCAAAACGGTGTATAGGCACATGAGTACTATCAGAGTGTTGACTTCATAGAGCGTGCAAAATTTTGGTAGGGTTGTTACAAGAAGATTATGAAATATTTATTTACAAATTACTTACTCTAATGTTTCTCTTTATACATTTTATTTTTATAATTATATTTTTTGGTACTATTTTAATAGAAAACAGCGACGCAATATCAAAAATATAAAAAAAATCCAAGATAGCGGCCAACTTTTTTGTCTGTTGGCCGATTTCGATGAAACTCGATTTCTAGTACTATTTTGACAAGAAAACAGTAACGCAATGTAAAAAATATAAAAAAATCCAAGATGGCGGCCAACTTTTTTGATTGTGGGCCGATTTCGATGAAACTCGGTTTTTGGTACTATTTTGACAAGAAAATAGCAACGCAATGTCAAAAATGTAAAAAATCTAAGATAGCGCCCAATTTTTTCGTTTGTTGGCCGGTTTCGATGAAACTCAATTTCTAGTACTATTTTGACAAGAAAACAGCAAAGCAGTGTTAAAAATATTAAAAAATCCAAGATGGCGGCCAACTTTTTAGATTGTGGGCCGATTTCGATGAAACTCGGTTTTTGGTACTATTTTGGCAAGAAAATAGCAACGCAATGTCAAAAACTTAAAAAAAACTAAGTTGGCGCCCAAATTTTTGGTTTGTTGGCCGATTTCGATGAAACTCGATTTGTAGTACTATTTTGACAAGAAAATAGCAACGCAATGTCAAAACTTGAAAATATCAAAGATGGCGCCCAAATTTTTGGTTTGTTGGCCGATTTCGATGAAACTCGATTTCTAGTACTATTTTGACAAGAAAACAGAACTCATCATCATCATCATCATGTCAGCCGAACGACGCCCACTGCTGGGCATAGGCCTCCCCCAAGGATCTCCACAACGATCGGTCCTGCGCTGCCCGCATCCAGCGGCTTCCCGCGACCTTGACCAGATCGTCGGTCCACCTTGTAGGGGGCCTGCCCACGGAACGTCGTCCGGCACGCGGTCGCCATTCAAGAACCTTTCCGCCCCAACGGCCATCGGTTCTCCGCGCTATGTGTCCCGCCCACTGCCACTTCAATGATGCAATCCTTCGAGCGATGTCGGTTGTTTTAGTTCTCCTGCGGATTTCATCATTTCTGATTCGATCGAGCAGGGAAATACCAAGCATCGCTCTCTCCATTGCTCGCTGGGTGACTTTGAGCCTTCTTATGAGACCCATAGTAAAAGACCACGTCTCACTTCCATAGGTCATTACTGGCAACACACACTGGTCAAAGACTTTCGTCTTGAGACATTGAGGTATTTCGGACGCGAATATATGTCGGAGCTTCCCAAACGCTGCCCATCCGAGCTGGATTCGACGAGAGATCTCTTTCTCAAAGTTGGACTTACCTAACTGGACCGTCTGTCCTAGGTAAACATAGTGGTCAACAACTTCGAGTGTAATGTTCCCAACATTAACTGGAGCGGGTGCAACATGGGCATTGGACATGATTTTCGTCTTGTCCATGTTCATCTTAAGACCCACTCTTTGCGAAGCATTACCGAGATCTTCGAGCATTGTGTTCAGGTCTTCCAAGGTCTCAGCCATAAGAACTACATCATCGGCAAACCGTAGATGTGTTAGGTACTCGCCATTGATGTTGATGCCGCATCCTTTCCAGTCCAGCAGCTTAAAAATATCCTCCAACGCAGCTGTGAACAGTTTGGGAGAGATGACATCTCCCTGTCTCACACCTCGCTGTAGTTGGATAGGATTAGAGCTCTGGTTCTGTAATCGGACCGACATGGTGGCGTTTTGGTATAGGTACCTCAGCACCTCGATATACCTGTAGTCTATTTGGCACCTCTGGAGAGACTGCACCACGGCCCAGGTCTCGATCGAATCAAAGGCTTTCTCATAGTCCACGAACGCCAAGCAAAGTGGCAGGTTATACTCTTCGGTCTTCTGTATAACTTGCCGCAGCGTATGAATGTGGTCTATGGTACTGTAGCCTTTCCGGAACCCGGCTTGTTCGGGAGGTTGGAAGTCGTCGAACCTGCGAGCGAGACGATTCGTAATGACTCTCGAAAACAACTTATAGATATGGCTCAGAAGCGAGATGGGTCTATAATTCTTCAAGAGAGTTTTATCACCCTTCTTGAAAAACAGCATCACATCGCTTCTGCCCCATGCCTTTGGCGTTTTGCCCTCGAGGATGACAGAGTTGAAGAGCTTCTGGAGGACCTTAAGTATCGGCTTACCGCCCGCTCTTAGAAGTTCTGTTGTGATTCCGTCATCACCCGCCGCCTTGTTGTTTTTGAGCTGCTTGAGAGCCATTCTAATCTCGTACAGGCTGACGTCCGGGATATCTTCGGTATAGTGTCGGGTAAGCTTGGCTTGGCAAACAGAACTGCAATGTAAAAAATATTCAAAAACCAAGATGGCGCCGAAATTTTTTGTTTGTTGGCCGATTTTGATGAAACTCGATTTCTAGTACTATTTTGACATGAAAATAGCAACGCAATGTCAAATATAAATCCAAGATGGCGCCCAATTTTTTTGTTTGTTGGCCGATTTCGATGAAACTCGATTTCTAGTATTATTTTGACAAGAAAATAGCAACGCAATGTCAAAAACTTGAAAAAATCCAAGATGGCGCCCAAATTTTTGGTTTGTTGGCCGATTTCGATGAAACTCGATTTCTAGTACTATTTTGACTAGAAAACAGAACTGCAATGTAAAAAATATTCAAAAAACCAAGATGGCGCCGAAATTTTTTGTTTGTTGGCCGATTTTGATGAAACTTGATTTCTAGTACTATTTTGACATGAAAATAGCAACGCAATGTCAAAAATGTAAAAAAATCCAAGATGGCGCCCAATTTTTTTGTTTGTTGGCCGATTTCGATGAAACTCGATTTCTAGTACTATTTTCACAAGAAAACAGCAACGCTATGTAAAAAATATAAAAAAATCCAAGATGGCGGCCAACTTTTTAGTCTGTGGGCTGATTTTGATGAAGCTTGGTTTTTGGTACTATTCTGACAAGGAAATAGCAATGCAATGTTAGAAACAATAAATAATTCAAGATTAAAAACCAAGTTTTATCGAAATCGCCCCACAAACAAAAAAGTAGGCCGCCATTTAGGATTTTTGAATATTTTTAACATTGCGTTGCTGCTTTCTTGTCAAAATAGTACTAGAAATCGAGTTTCATCGAAATCGACCAACAAACAAAAAATTGGGCGCCATCTTAGATTTTTTTTACATTTTTGACATTGCGTTGCTATTTTCTTGTCAAAATAGTACTAGAAATCGAGTTTCATCAAAATCGGCCAACAAAAAAAAAATTCGGCGCCATCTTAGTTTTTTAATATTTTTTACATTGCAGTTCTATTTTCTTGTCTAAATAGTACTAGAAATCGAGTTTCATCGAAATCGGCCAACAAACCAAAAATTTGGGCGCCATCTTGATTTTTTTTACATTTTTGACATGGCGTTGCTATTTTCTTGTCAAAATAGTACTAGAAATCGAGTTTCATCGAAATCGGCCAACAAACCAAAAATTTGGGTGCCATCTTGGATTTTTTTAAGTTTTTGACATTGCGTTGCTATTTTCTTGCCAAAATATTACCACAAACCGAGTTTCATCATTTCATCAAAATCGGCCTACAATCAAAAAAGTTGGCCGCCATCTTGGATTTTTAATAAAGATTGGTTAAATTCAAAATATATTTCTCTTTCGAGAGGTATTGAAAAGGCGTAGCCTGAAAACTGCTCATACGTGCTTCGCGTTGACCCTGAGCTTGTCCACTGGCTGAGCTGTCGTAAACCGGTTTTTACAGACATGCCGTGTACGGACACGCCAGTGACAAGCAGCCAGTGGACACGCACACATGCCCAGCATGCTTGTAGTAGTGTAATCATTTCCCACCGTTCTATGAAGTCGTTTCTCTGTAATACGTAGTAATATTTTTTTTCCTGTGGTATAGGTCTACATCAGATTGTGATAAAAATGGTATTCTGAAATCGGTATTTTATTTCTAAACTAGCTTTCCGCCCGCGGCTTCGCCCGCGTGGACTACACGACGTTATCCCGCGGGAATGTAATATTTTTCCGGGATCAAAGTAGCTTATGTTCCTCTCCAGGCTACAAAGTATCTGTGTCCTAAATTTCAGCCAAATCCGTTCAGCCGTTTTGGCGTGATTGAGTAACAAACATACAAACATCTAAACATCCAAACATCTAAACTTTCACATTTATAATATTAGTAGGAAGTAGGATAGGATTACGTATCGAATGGTCGGTCATACATGAATAACATAAGATGAGTAAGCAAGTACTTACATACACATTTGGGAAGGATTACTTTATTAGTATTAGTTGGTAAACTATTAAAAAATCTACTTCATATAAACAATAAAATATTGTCTATGTAGTAAACCCATTAGATTACAGCATACACTTATTATGATTATGTAAGGGTAAGTAAGGATATAATATAAAAACTAACACTAAATAATATTTAAACTTGAGTTAAAAGGATCAATGTGATTAGTTTGACTATAGCAGGACACCGCACGTTTGACCTTGAGCGCACGTCTGATGCGAGTGAAAGTTATTCATTTACCTAAACTCGACGCGACGCATTTGGGTTTAACGCTCTTAATTTGCCATGTTAGTTAGTTAGTTAGTGGGAGACAAATCTTGCAAACTAAATTTGACCTCCTTCCCAGTGTCTGATTGAGCTGAAACTTTGTATACAGGTTTGGTTTGGATGCCAATACAATATTAAAGTACAGTCAACAAAAAAGCTTGTCATAAAAACTAAGTTTAAAAAAAAACCTTATAATCAAACTATATTTTATTTACAGATTAAAATGTGCGTGTACTATCTTCCCAACAGGTGAATCTGGAGTACCTAGCCCGCGTTGTGTTCACGGGTGACGTTTTACACCCAGACTCGGTGGTGGGCACGGACAGTCACACCACCATGATCAATGGGCTGGGGGTCGTGGGCTGGGGCGTGGGCGGTGAGTCACAGTTACATTACTTTACGTTCCCGTGGGAATATCGGGATAAAATATAGCCTATGTCACTCGGGAAGAATGTAGCTTTCTAATGGTGAAAGAATTTTCTGAATCGGTCCAGTAGTTTCGGAGCCTATTCGATGCGTACAAACAAACAATAAAATCTTTGCTCTTTATAATTTACTAGCGGCCGCCCGCGGTTTCACCCGCGTGGTTCCCGTTCCCGTGGGAATATCGGGATAAAAAGTACATATAAACCTTCCTCTTGAATCACTCTATCTATTAAAAAAAACGCATCAAAATCCGTTGCGTAGTTTCAAAGATTTAAGCATACAAAGGGACATAGGGACAGAGAAAGCGACTTTGTTTTATACTATGTAGTGAAGTATAGAAAATACAGGGTGTTAGTTTAATTTAACCATTTAATATTTCATTGTACTTACTTAGTTAAAATATTAATTTCATTGAAATAAAGTAACCCACTAACTGGCCGCGTGGGGTGTTTTACACCCCAATAATACTGGACACCATCACATACATTTGTTACAATACCAAACTGTAGTAGCTTGAGCACTAGTATTAGTAATAGAAACGACGGGTATTACCACATACACCCAGACTCGAGGAAATATTGAAACGGGCGGGACTCAATTAAGTTAAATACTTCAAGGGTTGAAAGTACCCATCGATACAAACAAATTTCACTATGGGACCAAGTGCCACATTGCGAAAAATAATCGACAAAGTTAAAAAGTGCACAGATATTATTGAACTCGACTGTACCTAGCCCGTGTTTCTCGGGGGACGTTTCACACCCAGACTCGGTGAACACGGACAGTCACACCACCATGATCTATGGGCTGGGGCGTGGGGGGTGAGTCACAGTTTAATTAAAGAAAGAAAGAAAAGAAAAAAATCGACCAAGTGCGAGTCGGACTCGTCATCTACAACATTAGACACTATTTAAAACGTACAATATTAATCTATACAACATTAGACACTTTATTTAAGATCGAGAAAAAACGGCAGTAAGTCATGTTTGTTATATGGGAGCCCTCTTAAATATTTATTTTATTTTAATTTAATTATTTATGTTTAAATTGAAAATACAACTACATATTTTTTGAACATTTGAAGCGTCTACTTGTTGCCGTTATTAATATTGAGCAAAAGACGGCAAAAAAATCACGTTTGTTGTATGGGAGCCCCCCTTAAATATTTATTTTTTTCTGTTTTTAGTATTTGTTGTTGTAGCGGCAACAGAAATACATCATCTCTGAAAATTTCAACTCTAGCTATCACGGTTCATGAGATACACCCTGGTGACAGACAGACAGACAGACGGACAGCGAAGTCTCAGTAATAGAGTCCCGTTTTTACCCTTTGGGTACGGAACCCTAAAATTAAATGTGAATATATTTGCCCCACCCAGGCATCGAAGCCGAGGCTGTAATACTTAGCAGAATATAGGGTCCCGTTTTTATCCTTTGGGTACGGAACCTTAAAAATAAATGTCAAAATATTTGCCCCACCCAGGCATCGAAGCCGAGGCTGTAATACTTAGTAGAATATAGGGTCCCGTTTTTACCCTTTGGGTACGGAACCTTCAGAATAATTGTCAAAATATTTGTCCCACCCAGGCATCGAAGCCGAGGCTGTAATACTTAGTAGAATATAGGGTCCCGTTTTTACCCTTTGGGTACAGACCTTAAAAATAAATGTCAAAATATTTGCCCCACCCAGGCACCGAAGCCGAGGCTGTAATACTTAGTAGAATATAGGGTCCCGTTTTTACCCTTTGGGTACAGACCTTAAAAATAAATGTCAAAATATTTGCCCCACCCAGGCACCGAAGCCGAGGCTGTAATACTTAGTAGAATATAGGGTACCGTTTTTACCCTTTGGGTACAGACCTTAAAAATAAATGTCAAAATATTTGCCCCACCCTGCTGGCCTAGCATGAGCGGCTTTTATCACGCGCTATGATATGATACGGCATGCCGTCTTGCTTACACCTTAGTGGGGTAAGCAAGACAACTTGCCGTACCATATCATATCGCGCGTTAAAAGCCGCTCATGCTAGGCCGGCAAGCATCGAAGCCGAGGATGTAATACTTAGTAGAATAATACTAAGGCAAATGCACACTGAAGTAAAAAATAAATGTGAATATAGGAAAATGTGATAGTAAAAAACCACGAGCCCTATAAAGTAGCTTTCGCGCGGGATTCGAACCCGCGCCTCCGGAAATCCGGCCCGATGCTCTGACCAACTAAGCTACCGAAAGGCTTACACGACTCGTCGAATTTTGCTATCACTTGTTACGCTGTAGGCCAGCGTTGCTTCATCAATGTGAGGAAACCCTCGCATCCGAAAGAAACATTTTTACAAATGTTTAACAATTGATTAAGATGAAACAGTCATATTGAGATTTTATATTATTTTTATGCATTTACAATGCAATTTTGTAAGTATAGGAAAAATGTGATAGTAAAAAACTTATAGGGCTCGTGGTTTTTTACTATCACATTTTTCCTATACTTACAAAATAGGGTATTTTACTGTTGTTGAAATGTAGATATTTAATGATGACGTTAAAAAATATTGCAATTAAGAATACCAAATGTGAAAAAATAATTTGAATCTGTTTTATAATAAAAGAATTATAGTCTGTTTGATTTTGACTATAGCTGTCTCTTTCTAAAACGAAATCTTCTATGGCGTGACTATGACGCTACTAACCCACTGACGTCACTAAGATAGCGTCCTGTCCTTGTCTAATTATAAAGTTTGAAGTCCTATATCTTTGAAAATATTTAAGATAATTCAAAATGAAAACTTGTTTTGTGTAGCTAATATTTCGAAAAACATTTTAAAGAAATAAAAAAAAAATCAGTAAAATACCGTATTGCATTGTATATGCATAAAAATAATATAAAATCTAAATGTGAATATATTTGCCCCACCCAGGCATCGAAGCCGAGGCCGTGATGTTGGGGCAGGCCATCAGCATGCTGCTGCCCCAGGTGGTGGGCTACAAGCTCGTCGGGGAACTGAACCCGCTGGCCACTTCCACCGACCTCGTGCTCACTATCACTAAGGTAAGTGGTGGAAATGGTTTGCAGCAAAACAGATAAAAAGTGTACGGAATCACGAAACAAAATCAGCTGTTCTATATATTTCAGTTGAAAGAAAGAAAGAAAGAAAAATCATTTATTTGGGACATCACAAACGAAAATTTACATAAACACAAAAACACATAAAGCCTATGGAATGTCCCAAAACGGTCCCGACTCAGCATATGCTTGCCTAGTGGCCAGCGCTGATCTTCCGTCGGAACCGTGTTTGGTGGGCCTGCGATGTTTACACAAAAAAGAAAAATAAAATTCACAAAAACAAACTAGAAGCCAAGGCCGGCATAAACAGAAAAAAAACCAGTAAAAACTGGCATAGACAACAGCGCGATGCGATGCGTCAAGCCGTCTATAGTATATAGTATATAGCCATGAAGCTCGACTTAATACTGAGGTAACTGGAGAGTGCAGTACTAACACTTTTTTGTCACAAAAATTACACAGTGGCTGTCTTCCGTCTCACCTACGCTTAAAAAAAATACGTATGGTCATATGAGACAACTGACAGCCACTACATACAGGGGCGTGCATCAGTTTTCCAGCGCAGTAGGCACTGTAGATCTAACTAGTGGTAGTTGCACTTATCATTTTAAAATTCGTAATATTTAGGCCGAGCGACGGCGACGTGACGCGGACAAAGTCGCGAGCGGAAGGCTATGTTGGATATAAATTCGCTTACCATATATTTTCCCGCTTTCTTCAGATTGTAACTAATGTTCTGTATGTTATGTGATCTTACTTCCTAGTGAACTTGCTCTGCTCTTATCCTTTGGCACCTGGCGGTCGTGTGCGGTGGAGCGAATTTTTAACCACCACAGATATCTCAAAAATGCATGAATATAACATGACTCGTAAAGAATCACAATGTCATTTGAGCGATAGCCGTAAATTATTTAAATCACCGTAACCAGTATCATTCCACATAGTCTACGCTGTAGAAAACAAAAGACACGGAAAGCAAAATAATAAATTCGTATGGCGGCAACCAGCTAACCAAGTTTAACTGTCGTAATATTTGGTATTAAAATGTCTGAAATTTTTACCTTTCTGTTGAGTTAAACTAATATTTGACATAGGTCTATTGAATGAAACAATTTTCGTTTTATCTATGAACGAAAACTGTGCGAAAGGATACGTACGTAATTTCTGTAAGCAAATCGAATCCGCACAATCGGCACACTCTAATTTCTCCATTATATTTTAATTATTGATTACCTATATTAAGCACAAACACACACAGCAATTTCTT
Organism: Crambus lathoniellus; assembly: GCA_949710035.1. NCBI lineage: Eukaryota > Metazoa > Arthropoda > Insecta > Lepidoptera > Crambidae > Crambus > Crambus lathoniellus. Next base: position 16,736,644 of record OX453321.1, read on the forward strand.
TTTATCACAGTACAAACACTCACTCAACAGTAATTATCTAATTAGGTCTCGCGCGCGTGTGATGCCAAGAAGACAAAAACAGGAACTAAAAACAAAATGGCAGGAACTTTCGTTGTTGCAAATTACATCCGTAATTATTAATAATTCTATAACTCAATCACGGGTGCGGGCGGTTAACAAACACTCTTAAATCAGCGCAATAAGGTTGAAACTCGTTGAACGTACACGCACTGCAGCGCGCGAAACGAGACAGAGACGGGTCGGGAATCATCGGTTTATTTCGCAACAGTTCGTTTTAGTAAGGTCGCCTACCTAACCCAGTTAAATTGAGAACATATGCATGTCTTAGGACGACGCACATTTTCGGTAAACATTATACGCGGTCGTATTACCTTGACCAGTACTTTTTCTAATTTATGTTGTATGAAAGGCTGCTTGCATCGAATAGGCGATTCGGAGTCTGCCTACCTTGGAGTTAGGTACCTAAGTATTTAGTATTTAGCGAGGAAAAACTTATTGGGTGAGGTGTTGAATAGACGTTTTATTATAGAATATTTGAACCATATTAAACTTAATTAACTTTAAGTATATAATTAAATTAGTGGAAAATTAGTAGCATGTTATTTAGGTTTTTAATGAGGTAGGCAGAGCCTAATTGCCTATATGGTATGCACGCCCCTGACTACATACATAAATGTCAAATTTGCTGGGTACACTTTTTTATTCAGGGTGAGAACTCCAGTTACCTCAGAGTATTAAGTCGAGCTTCATGTATATAGCCGTCTACAGTTGAGTCGATGTTGTACTTTTGTAGGGAACAGCTAATTTTTTTCGCAATTCCGTGGTTATCCCCATAGTAAGAATTGTTCATATTGATGGACACTATCATCCCCTAAAATCTTTGTACTAATTAAAATTTAGTGGTGTATAGTGGCGGTCAGATAATTAAAGACAACAGTTGATTTTCATACAAACGAGGTAGTTTTGAAGCCTTGGTTCTCCGCCAAAGATTGACCTAGCTGTGATCTGATGATGGCCATCCGGGGAGTGAATGGAGGAGATTCAGACCGCTTAACACAACCAACTGATCTGATCGGCGTTCTAAGAGATATAAGAATCAGAGTTTTCAGTTTCTGGATTTCAATACAATTTTATGCTAATTTTGCGGATTTTTGAAACATATCCCTATATCTTTTAGAATGCTGATGAGATCAATTGGGTGTGTATAGCGATCTAAATCTCATCCATTCACTCCCCAGATGGCCGTCATCTGATCACAGCTAGGTCAGTCCCTGGCGGAGAACCAAGGCTTCAAAATTACCTCGTTTGTATAAAAATCGACTGGTGTCTTTAATTATGTGACCGCCACTGTATATATTTACTTCAATTAATAGTATCTTTCGTGTTGGTTCTTTACAACATTGAGTAATTTTACGTTTTCCTTTACCAGCACCTCCGCTCGCTAGGCGTTGTAGGCAAATTCGTTGAGTTCTTCGGTCCGGGTGTGACCGCACTCAGCATCGCCGACAGAGCCACTGTGGCCAACATGTGTCCGGAGTTTGGGGCTACTGTGGCGTACTTCCCTGTAGATGAGAGATCGTTGCAGTATTTGAGTCAAACAAGTGAGTATCTTAAGTCATTTATATAGGGCCTAGAATGGAGCCTTGGGGTACACCTCCTAGTACTTAAATCTCGCTCAATGATCAGGTAAGTGGTTTAATTATCATTCTATCATTATAGTATTTCTGCAATATTTCAGTCTATAATTTGAAAAGTACATTAATGTCAAATGTCTGAAACAGAAAAGACTCTAAAATTGAGCCCATGGCCAAACATCTAATCTTGGAGATTAAGGGTCGCTACAATATGTAATTAAGGCAAACCTTTAAATATTTTGCAAAGAAAAATGTGTCATAACATAAAGAGAATAGCGCCTAAAATAGACCCTTGTGGAACACAAAATTCGTTGAGTTCTTCGGTCCCGGAGTGACCGCACTCAGCATCGCCGACAGAGCCACTGTGGCCAACATGTGTCCGGAGTTTGGGGCCACTGTGGCTTACTTTCCTGTAGATGAGAGATCGTTGCAGTATTTAAGCCAAACAAGTGAGTATCTTAAGTCATTCATATATAACATAAACAAAATAGGGTTTAGAATGGAGCCTTGGGGTGTACCCCAAAGATTCTCAATGATCAGAATGGTAAGTGGTTTAACTATTACTATGGTATCTGTGCAATATTTCTGTCTATAATTTGAAAAGTAAATGAATGTTAAATATCTGAAATAAAATAGACTTCAAAATTGAGCCTAGGGGTAAGCACCTAAACTTGTAAATTAAAGGTCGCTACAATATATTTTGTAAACCTTTAAATATTTTGCAAAGAAAAGTGTAGAATTCTTATATAACGTAAAGAGAATAGCGCCTAAAATAGACCCTTGTGGAACACAAAATTCGCAGAGTACCGCGCTAACAAACATCCAAACATCTAAACTTTCACATCCTATTTATAATATTGGTAGGATGAGTAGGTAGTATAAGTAGGACTAGGTCTTTTGAATTAGGCACTGTTGTTATGTTTTTGTGAAAATAATTTTATTTTTCTTTTGGTTAATTGGCTTTTAATTACGTGTCGGTGTTTTTATTGAACTTAACATTTGTTTCCAGATCGTCCCCAGGACAAGATAAAGATCATAGAGGAGTACCTGCGCGCGACCAAGCAGTTCCGAGACTACACAAACCCTGAACAGGATCCTATCTTCTCTGAGGTGGGTGCTCAATATGCTATATGCGTTATATTCGATAACGCATATAGCATAACGTTAGAAAAATATAACTATCGCACCTAATATAAAAATATAACTTATTCTGCTATTGCTATATTAAATTATATCAAGCAGGAGCGCCGCACGCCATCTAGTGTATTCGAAATGAAAATATAAAATGACAGAACTGAACGAATGAACTGTGTTCGCCTTCTCTATCCAACCGTTTTAAGCTTCTTGATCCAGCCGCACGCGATGCAAGTATTGCTCTCTCTTTTTTTGGTAATCAAATCTATCAAAAATCAACTCTAACAAGTGGAAATAGAGTTGAATTTTGAAAGTTGGAAAACCAAATAACATATTATATTTGAGACAGACTCTAATTTCCTATCAATAAGGACTATAGGCTATATATTATAGCATAAAAAATAACCTAATATTTTAATGTAGCATAACGTTATGCTATAATATATGAATCTAACATAATAGCACACCTTTAGTGCTCAATAAACACTGGACAACAACTTCAGTATTCATTTACATTATTATTATTGACTAGCGGATCCTCGCGGTTTTACCCACGTGTTAGTACCACTAAACAAAAACCATCCAGCATTTGTATAAAAACTCAGTGCATTTGCTATGGATCTATACTTAAATCATAAACTAGCGGATCCTCGCGATTTCACCCGCGTGGTACCCGTTCCCGTGGGAATATCGGGATAAAATATAGCCTATGTCACTCGGGAAGAATGTAGCTTTCTAATGGTCAAAGAATTGTTTGGTTGGTGTCTTAGTCCGCCTGGCTAGCTACCACCATCCTAATCCTTACTTATCCTTACTTCCTTACTTATATTATAAATGCGTCTCTGTCTGTGTGTTACACAATCACACCTAAACTACTGAACCGATTTGAATGAATTTTGGTACAGAGATAGTCTAGAGCCTGAGAAAGGACATAGGCTACTTTTTATTCCTGAAAAATATCACCTTCCCGCGGGATAACGTCGTGTAGTCCACGCGGGTGAAGCCGCGGGCGGATAGCTAGTAATATAAATGTGAAAGTTTAAATGTTTGGATGTTTAGATGTTTGGATGTTTGTATGTTTGTTACTCAATCACGCCAAAACGGCTGAACGGATTTGGCAAAAATTTGGGACACAGATACTTTGTAGCCTAGAGAGGAACATAGGCTACTTTATATCCCGGAAAAGTATCACATTCCCGCGGGATAACGTCGTGTAGTCCACGCGGGCGAAGCCGCGGGCGGAAAGCTAGACTTATCTAAGTCTCACGCCATAGCAATGATGTTCTCAGCATTATTATGTTCCGACAGTTAGAGATAAGATAGCCAGTTCCTCAGTGATTGAGGATTCCGGGAGTAGTGCGCTTCCACCTTCAGCCTTATCACCACTTAACATCAGATGTGATGAAGGCTAAGTGCTACCCCGTAGTGGATAAAAAAAGACAAAAACTTCAGTATTCACTTTCATTGTTATTATTGACTGGCGGCCGCAAGCGGTTTCACCCGCGGGGTTCCTGTTCCCGCGGGAATATCGGGATAAAAAGTATCCTATGTTTTATTCCAGACTATAATCTATCTCTGTTGCAAATTTCATCCAGATCAGTTTAGTAGTTTTTGTGTGAAAGATTAACAAACATCCATAAATCCTTCCATCCATACTCACAAAGTTTCGAATTTTATAATGACGCATCGCAGTTAGTTTTACCTGTATAAATGTTTCGGCTGAACCGATTTTGATGCGGTTTCCAGGAAAGTATTTGTTACATTTAGGAGAAGGTTATAGTATATTAAGCAACTTCAAAAAAGGAGGTTCATCATGATTCACTAAAAAGTGAAAAAAAATTATTTTGGACACAAAAAACCGCCTTAAAAAAAATTGCCAGCAAAAAGTAAGAAATAATACGTCTAATATTGTATTCACACTAAATAACGTAAGTACCTACTTTAAAGTCGGGCGTGACACATTTTTTGTTTTTTGTTTGTTTTTTACAAGCTTTTTATTAACTTGCCATGTTAGTTAGTTAGTTAGTGGGGACAAATCTTACAAGCTTAATTTGACCCACTTCCCAGTATCCGATGGAGCTGAAATTTTGTATACAGGTTTGGTTAGATGACAATACAATATTAAAGTACAGTCAGCAAAAAAGCTTGTCATAAAACAAAAATAAAATAAAATAAAATATTTTTTTTTTTACTTAAAACTTATTTTTAGAATCCGCCCGACTTCAAAGTACTTACGTTATTTGGTGTGAATACAATATTAGAGGTATTATTTCTTACTTTTTATGGCTTTTTTAATGAAGGCGATTCTTTTGTTTAATTTTTTTTTTTTTATTTATTTATTTACAGACTCTGGTGTCCTTTGGTAATCAAGTTAAAAGTCATTTCCCCTCTCTTTCAGCTAACTTATAATATTATCTAAGTATTTATCTCCTTTAGTAATTGATATTTTAAGTAATATACTTTTACTCCATCATTTTAAATCCTTTTTAGCACCCATTCCCCTATTATCATTTTTATTTTTTTCTTTCACTCAAGGTTGTCTGGAAGAAATTGCTATGTAGCAATAAGGCCGCCTTTTGAGTATTTTTCTGGTCTCTTTTTGTACTTGTCCGTGTATTTATTGGTGCAATAAAGTTTATTTGATTTGATTTACTTGGCAGGTTGTCTCGCTCGACCTAGCGGAGGTGGTGACGTCAGTGAGCGGTCCCAAGCGGCCGCAAGACAGAGTGTCCGTGTGTGACATGAAGAAAGATTTCCAGGAGTGTCTCACCAACAAGGTAGGGTTTAGAAGTAAAACCACTTTTTACAGATTTAATCACACATAATATACAGGAAATTTTTTCAATCAGTGCACAAATTTTTAAGATCGACTCAGAATCGGTAGGTGAACAACTTTCTCCTAGAAACATGGGTCGAAATACGACAAAAATTTTTGAACTAAATCAATCACGTGATCAGTCTGATTTGTATGAGGAGTCGATTTTTTTTGTCATATTTCGACATATGTTTCTAGAAGAAAGTTGTTCACCTACAGATTCTGAGTCGATCTTAAAAAAAAATTGCACTGATAAAAAATTTACCCTGTGTATTGCACACAATAGGGTATTTGTCTGTTGTTGAAATGTAGATATTTAATTACGACATTCAGAAATATAACGATGAATAACAAACGTGAAAAAAGAAATTCAAGCGAATTATGAGCTATTTAATTCTATCTCTTTCTAAAACGACATTTTCTATGGCGAGAGTATGGCGCTAGCATGTGACGTCAGGCACATGACGGCTGGTAGCGCTCTCCTTGTCTAATTAGAAAGTTTGATGCTCTGTATCGCTGAAAATATGCAAGATATTTGAAAATAAATGCCTATGTTGTGTTGCTAATATTTCAATGAACATTTTAAGTCAATAAAAAAATCAGTCAAATACACTATTGTTAATTTTTAGTCGTGTTTTTAAATAAATTATTTTGATTTTTAGTTTTGAAAAAGGGTTTTTAGGTTAAGAAGGATTTCTAAGAGTGCCACACCAACAAGGTAGGGTTTTGAAATAAAACCACTCTTTACGGATATAATCACGCTTATAATAATAAAATTGATAATTTTTAGTTGTGTTTTTAACCTTTTGAACCAACGTGTCTACTAAGGTCGGTTAACATAACATTATCCAAGTATGTTGCAAATTTCATCCAGATATCCTGCTTAGTAGTTTTTGCGTGAAAGAGTAACAAACATCCATACATCCATACTCACAAACTTTTGCATTTATAATATTAGTAGGATACACGTTTAAATACAGCAGTCATCTCAACACCCAGTCACAGAAAAAAAATGTTTAATGAGTGTGAGATACTACGGTTTAATGACAAATAATATGAATATGAGTCTGGTTAAAATATAAACAGCTTCGATTCGTGTTTAATGATAAGTGTCAAATACAGCAGTGATCTCAACACCCAGTGACAAAACAAAACATGTCTAACGAGTGTGAGATACTACAGTATAATGACAAATAGTATGAAAGTGACTCTGGTTAAAATATAAACAGCTTCGATTCGTGTTTGATGATAAGTGTCAAATACAGCAGTGATCTCAACACCCAGTGACATACCAAAAACATGTCTAATGAGTGTGAGGTACTACAGTATTATGACTAGAATAGGAGGAAGATAACAAATAGCAAAAGGATAAACATGTTTGATGACAACTGTCACTTACAGCAGTAATCTCAACACCCAGTGACAGAATAAAAACATGTCTAATGAGTGTGAGGTACTACAGTATGATGATGAAGATGAAGATGACAAATGTTAAAAGGTTAAACTGTGTTGATGATGAATGTCAAATACAGCAGTAATCTCAACACCCAGTGACAGAACAAAAACATGTCTAATGAGTGTGAGATACTACAGTATAATGACAAATAGTATGAAAATGACTTTGGTTAAAATATAAACAGCTTCGATTCGTGTTTGATGATAAGTGTCAAATACAGCAGTGATCTCAACACCCAGTGACAGAACTAAACATGTCTAATGAGTGTGAGGTACTACAGTATGATGACTACAATATGATGAAGAAGACAAATGGTAAAAGAATTAACTGTGTTTGATGATAATAAATGTAACTTAAGCAGTAATCTCAACACCCAGTGACAGAATAAAAACATGTCCAATGAGTGTGAGGTACTACAGTATGATGACTACAATGGGATGAAGATGACAAATGGTAAAAGTATAAACTGTGTTTGATGATAAATGTCAAATACAGCAGTAACCTCAACACCCAGTGACGGAACAAAAACATGTCTAATGAGTGTGAGATACTACAGTATGATGACTACAATAGAATGAAGATGACAAATGGTAAAAGGTTAAACTGTGTTTGATGATAAATGTCACTTACAGCAGTAATCTCAACACCCAGTGACAGAACAAAAACATGTCCTATGAGTGTGAAGTACTACAGATGAGCATGACAAATGGTAAAAGGATTAACTGTGTTTGATCATTAATAAATGTCACTTACAGCAGTAATCTCAACACCCAGTGACAGAATAAAAACATGTCCTATGAGTGTGAAGTACTACAGATGAACATGACAAATGGTAAAAGGATTAACTGTGTTTGATCATTAATAAATGTCACTTACAGCAGTAACCTCAACACCCAGTGACAGAATAAAAACATGTCCTATGAGTGTGAAGTACTACAGATGAACATGACAAATGGTAAAAGGATTAACTGTGTTTGATCATAAATAAATGTCACTCACAGCAGTAATCTCAACACCCAGTGACAGAATAAAAACATGTCCAATGAGTGTGAGGTACTACAGTATGATGACAGTAGGATGAAGATGACAAATAGTAAAAGGTTAAACTGTGTTTGATGATAAATGTCACTTACAGCAGTAATCTAAACACCCAGTGACAGAACAAAAACATGTCTAATGAGTGTGAAGTACTACAGTATGATGACAGTAGCATGGAGATGACAAATGGTAAAAGAATAAACTGTGCTGATGACAAATGTCAAATACCGGAGTAACCTCAACCAAACATGTGCGAGGTACTACAGTATGATGACTACAATAGCATGACGATGACAAATGGTAAAAGGTTAAACTGTGTTTGATGATAAGTGTCAAATACAGTAGTAATCTCAACACCCAGTGACAGAATAAAAACATGTCCAATGAGTGTGAGGTACTACAGTACTTAGTTACAATAGGATGAAAATGACAAATGGTAAAAGAATAAAATGTGCTGATGATAAATGTCAAATACAGGAGTAACTTCAACACCCAGTGACAGAATAAAAACATGTCCTATGAGTATGAAGTACTACAGATGAACATGACAAATGGTAAAAGTATAAACTGTGTTTGATGATAAATGTCACTTACAGCAATAATATGAACATCCAGTGACATAATAAAAACATGTCTAATGAGTGTGAGGTACTACAGTATGATGACTACAATAGGATTATGATGACAAATAGGTGTTTGATGACAAATGTCACTTACAGCAGTAATCTCAACACCCAGTGACAGAACAAAAACATGTCTAAAATGAGTGTGAGGTACTACAGTATGATGACTACAATGAGATGAAGATGACAAATGTTAAAAGGTTAAACTGTGTTGATGATGAATGTCAAATACAGCAGTAATCTCAACACCCAGTGACAGAACAAAAACATTTCTAATGAGTTTTAGTCGGCTTAGTAGTTTTTGAGTTTATCCATTATAAACGTCAAACAAACATACAAAAGAATCTAATTTATGATATAAGTATAGATCCATAGCAAATGCTCTGACTTTTCATACAAATGCTGGATGGTTTTAGTCAAACTGCAGCAGGCATCACATATCCAGTGACAGAATTTCAACGTGTCTACATAGTGTGTGATGACTATCGCAATCAAACAAAACGACTTGTAATATTAGCTGTTCCACATTTAATCCAGTTTACTTAGTGTAACGAGAAATACATAAGCTTCTTGAAATTTTGTCTCTGCCGTAATGACCGTTATGTGATGATTACTGTTAACTGCAGCAGGCATCATATCACCCAGTGACAGATTGTCAACATGTCTACTGAGTGTGTGATGACTATCGCAATCAAACAAAACGACTTGTAATATTAGCTGTTCCACATTTAATCCAGTTTACTTAGTGTAACGAGAAATACATAAGCTTCTTGAAATTTTGTCTCTGCCGTAATGACCGTTATGTGATGATTACTGTTAACTGCAGCAGGCATCATATCACCCAGTGACAGATTGTCAACATGTCTACTGAGTGTGTGATGACTATCGCAATCAAACAAAACGACTTGTAATATTAGCTGCTCCACATTTAATCCAATTTACTTAGTGTAACGAGAAATACATAAGCTTCTTGAAATTTTGTCTCTGCCGTAATAACCGTTAAGTGATGATTACTGTTAACTGCAGCAGGCATCATATCACCCAGTGACAGATTGTCAACATGTCTACTGAGTGTGTGATGACTATCGCAATCAAACAAAACGACTTGTAATATTAGCTGCTCCAAATTTAATTCAATTTACTTAGTGTAACGAGAAATACATAAGCTTCTTGAAATTTTGTTACTTCCGTAATGACCTTAATGTGATTATTACTGTTAACTGCAGGAGGCATCATATCACCCAGTGACAGAATGTCAACGTGTCTACTGAGTGTGTGATGACTATCACATTAAACAAAACAACACATTTTCTTAATTGGTTCACCTTCAATCGAGTTTACTTACTAAGTCTGAGTCAGAGGGCTGAGTGTAACTTAGTAAATACGCATACTATCGCGATTGTGTTAAAATTTGTGAGTTATATTGTAGCTTATTGTTAAGTAATACGATCTAGAATATAATTCTTAACGCGAACGTGAAAGTAACGTTTGTACATTAACGAACTTACACTCAGGGCGTTTCTTGAAATATTGTTTCTTCCTTGATGTGATGATTTCTGTTAACTGCAGCAGTTATCATATCACCCAGTGACAGATTGTGAACTTGTCTACTGAATGTATGATGACTATCACATTAAACAAAACAACACATTTTCTTAATTAGTTCACCTTCAATCGAGTTTACTTACAAAGTTTGAGTCAGTCTAAGAAGTGTCCCAAGTATAACGGGAATAACAAGTTTCTCAGAATATTGTTTCTTCAGTGATGAAATGATTTCTGTTAACTGCAGCAGTTATCATATCACCCAGTGACAGATTGTAAACGTGTCTACTGAGTGTGTGATTACTATTGTTAGTTAAACAAATGTAGCAGAAGGAAACTGAAAAAAATAGAAATAAACATAGGTAGCACAATTAAACTTGAGATTCAAAAAGTTACAAAAGTTAAAGATTAAATTAATGTTGAAATTGAAGTAATAGAAAAATCGATCGTCTCACAACTAGCTCCGATGGGAGCTCCGCATTCGCTCAATGATTAGAGCATTTGCCCGGACAGTGAAAGGCTCGTGGGTTCGAGTCCCATCGGAGCTAGTTGTGAGACGGGATTTTTTCTAATACTTCATTTTAAAAATAATTTAAATTTAATATTTTTGTAGTTAGCCCTTATTATGTTAGATGACTTTCGTCTTACTGCAGCAGAAGCGGGAACTGTTAATTAAAATAAAACACCTTTTAACGGAATATCACGCTTCTTAACGTCGGAAAAAGCTAAAAATCCTTTATAAAAGCGTAATGTATTCCGTAAAAAGACGTTTTATTGTTTATTGGACAACCAACAAGACATTCACTTATTAATAGTTCAAACATAATTAAGAGACACTTTTATTTATAGGCTGCCTCGACATGCACTAAAATTTAAAAAGAGTACATAAATTGTTAGCTTACTTTATGCAAAGTGAGTGTTTATCATTAAGAATACATGATTAATCTAAATATTATTTACACAAATAGGGATTTTCGAAACTAGAAAGAGTTAAAATCAGATTTATTTCTTTTAGTGAGATACACAATCGGAACAAATGGTCTAGACTAGACTTAATAACGTTGACTATTATGTGCCTGCAGCCGTGACCATTACATCCAGTGACAGAATGCCAACATGTCTACTAAGTGTATGATGACTACTGCAGTAACACAAACATATACTTAATAATCATATAAAACAATTAAAAACAAGCATTGATTTAATCGAAATAAAAGACACAAGATGATGATGTTGAGATGTGTATATAAGATGTTTTCTGTCAAACTACAGCAGTAATCATATCACCCAGTGACAGACTGTCAACATGTCTACTGAGTGTATGATAACTACTGCATTTTTGACACGATATTTTGTAAAAGCACATAATTATGTGTCTTCAAAACACTTGAAATACGATTTCTGTCATACTGCAGCTGTGACCACAACACCCAGTGACAGATTGTCAACATGTCTACTGCGTGTGTGATGACAACTACAATTTTGACAAGATATTTTGTAAAAGCACATGTCTTCTAAACACTTGTAAGATGAAATATGTCATACTAAAGCTGTGACCACAACACCCAGTGACAGATTGTCAACATGTCTACTGCGTGTGTGATGACGACTGCAATTGACGAAAAAGCTTCCTCTGGACCCCACATTATGCTTGCAAATAAAGTATTGAGTATAGAACTTCGAACTCTCACAGATTTCTGTCAAAATGCACCTAGATGAATACATCTATCTAAATGTTACACAACAGCAGACATCATATTCCCAGTGACAGAATATCAATTTCTCCTGAATATAACATGACAGCAACCGAAAGTAAAAATATATTTATTTTTTTCTGAGAAAACTTCATATGTCGAAAATGTGTCAAATTGCAGTTGTGATCATATCACCCAGTGACAGATTGTCAACATGTCTACTGAGTGTATGATGACTACTGCAATGACATTAAAAATACGTAACAGTCACACAGTGGCTCGGCAGTAAAAGTGCAGATTTCTTCTTCTGAACATATCTAGAATATGTTCTGTCAAACTGCAGCAGGTATCATAACACCCAGTGACAGAATTTCGACATGTCTATTGAGTGTATGACAACTACCGCTGTTAAAACGTAGTTCATACAAAATATTTTTTCTTAGAAAACTTCGTATAAAACTGGTATTTGTGTCCAACTGCCGTAGTGATCATAACACCCAGTGACAGATTGTCAACATGTCTACTGAGTGTATGATAACGACTGCAATTTTTAACAAAATATGTATAATAAAGCGACTATTTTAACGACGACAATTAGACCAAAATTATAAAAAGATAAAGAGATGACATTGTTAAAAGCAGCAGGCATAATTTTCCCAGTGACAGAATGTGAACGTGTCTCGTGAGAATATGACGACTACTGCTATTAACGCAATTCATTTCAATTAAAATTACTTAAAGAATAATCACGCAAATCAAACATTAATAAACTCAAATTCTGCTACAAACATAACAGATGGTTTCTGTGAGACCGCAGCAGCGATCATAACACCCAGTGACAGAGTTCCAACATGTCTCCTAAGTGTATGACAACTACCGCTGTCAAACAATAAATCAATTCATATCTTCAAATGTTTTGTAAGTAACTCCATGTGCTGACATATATTGTCAAATTGTAGCAGTGATCATAACACCCAGTGACAGATTTCGGACATGTCTCCTAAGTGTATGACAACTACCGCTGTCGACAAAAAAATAAACTTAAAGGGTATGACATAAATACTTATTTAGAGCGTATCTAAGTGTGTGCAGCAGCAAGAAGGGTCAAGGCTCGGTGTGTTAAATTGCCAGTCGGCAAGACACCGATTTAAGCACAGCGACTGCGCTGTTAGGTCAAGAACAAATGTGTGCGCGTGATGTTTATGCATCGAAAACAAGTACATAGTACATAAGTAAATACATTGAAGACTACAGATAATTGTTGTCAGATTGCAGCAGTGACCACAAAACCCAGTGACAGAATTACTACATGTCTACTAAGTGCGTAACAACTACTGCTATCTGACCTAAGAACTTGACATGCACAGATAATATCTTAACATTAAAATGATGATTTTGTTACAACCGTAGCAGTAATCATATTCAACATAGTTTATCAAAGTCAACATATATACTGAAAATATGAAAATTACCTCTGTCAAACAATGTGTATTGCGGTAGCTTGTAATTAGCTTATAAGTATCTACGTAATAAGATGTAATGTAAATGATGCTGTAAGCTCCCCAAATAAAATAAAATTAAAATTAAAATAATAAACAATTTCTTCGTAAAAAGCTGCACTTTTATGTAGAAATTTTGTCAAACTGCCGCAGTAATCATAACACCCAGTGACAGAAAGTCAACGTGTCTACTGAGTATGTGACCTCTACAACAATGTGACTATTTAGGCCTCAGAACAAATACTAATGTCTTCCAAAGAAGTAAAAGATGACTTTTCAAACTACAGTAGTGACCACAACATCCAGTGACAGAATGTGAACGTGTCTACTGAGTGTGTAGTAACGACTGAAATCTGTCCTAAGGGTTTCAAGGAACTTATAAATTATTATAGTATTGCAAGCATCAGTAATTATATTCCCAGTGACAAAAAGTCAACATAACTCCAAAATATGACAACTACCACTGTTAAACAATAATTAATATGGATAATAAAACATCTGAATAAAAATAGTAACTATTAGTTCATCAGAAACAATTATAAATTTTTGTAAACTTAATTTGTCTGTCAAACCGCAGCAGTAATCATAACACCCAGTGACATATTGTCACCATGTCTACTGAGTGCATGACAACGACCACAGCTAAACATTGTTAATAAACTAATCTTCTTATAGAACTTCAGATGAAGATATCTTTTGTCTAACAGCAGCTGCAGGTATCATAAAACCCAGTGACAGATTGTCAACATGTCTGTATGACAACTACCGCAGCTAAACATTGTTAGTAAACTATCCTTCTTAGAAAACTTCAGATGCAGGTTCAGGCAACCCATATTTAAATAAACAACAGACGAGATTAGGGAAGGTTAAACAAACACTGATTTTATCTAAATAAAATACACAAGACGATGATGTTAAAATGTTGATAGAAGACGTTTTCTGTCAAACTACAGCAGTGATCATACCACCCAGTGACAGACTGTTAACATGTCTACTGAGTGTGTGATGACTACTGCAATTTTGACGCAAAGAACATAAATGAGACCATTTTTCCTGAAAGATATAACCATAAAGTTGATTTTTGTCTAATAGCTGCAGTTATCATATTCCCAGTGACAGAATGACAACATGTCTACGGAGTGTATGACAACTACCGCAGTTAAACACCGTTAGTAAGCTAATATTCTTAGAAAACTTCAGATGCAGATATTCTTGTCTAACAGCAGCAGTGATCATAGCACCCAGTGACAGATTGTAAACATGTCTACTGAGTGTATGACAACTACCGCTGTCTAACAAATAATAATAGGCTAACACTTTCTTCTCTTGAAATGTGTTCTTAAAAATGCTTACGAAGATGATTTTGTCATACTGCAGCAGTGATCATACCACCCAGTGACAGACTATTAACATGCCTACTGAGTGTATGATGACTACTGCAATGTTGACGCAAAGAACATACCTAAATGAGACTATTTTTCCTGAAAGTAAAGACCATAAGGTTGATTTTTATCTAATAGCTGCAGTTATCATATTCCCAGTGCCAGAATGACAACATGTCTACGGAGTGTATGACAACTACCACAGCTAAACATTGTTAATAAACTAATTTTCTTATAAAACTTCAGATGCAGATATCTTTTGTCTAACAGCAGCAGTGATCATAACACCCAGTGACAGAATGTTACCATGTCTACTGAGTGTATGATGACTACTGCAATATTGACGCAAAGAACATACCTAAATGAGACAACTTTTCCTGAAAGTAATAACCATAAAGTTGATTTTTGTTTAATAGCTGCAGTTATCATATTCCCAGTGACAGAATAACAACATGTCTACGGAGTGTATGACAACTACCGCAGTTAAACACCGTTAGTAAGCTAATCTTCTTAGAAAACTTCAGATGCAGATATTTTTTGTTTAACAGCCGCAGTGATCATAGCACCCAGTGACAGATTGTAAACATGTTTACTGAGTGTACGACAACTACCGCTGTCTAACAAAAAATAATAGGCTAACACTTTTTCTTTTCTTCAAATGTGTTCTTAAAAAAATGCCTACGAAGATGATTTTGCCATACTGCAGCAGTGATCATACCACCCAGTGACAGAATGCCGACATGTCTACTGAGTGTATGATGACTATTGCAATATTGAACAAATAACATAAATGTGCCCATTTCTTTCTGAAAGTAATAACCATAAAGTTGATTTTTGTCTAAAAGCAGCAGTAATCATACTCCCAGTGACAGATTGTCACCATGTCTACTGACTGTATGACAACTACCGCTGTCTAACAAATTATAATAAGCTAATACTTTTTCTCCTCTTCAAATGTGTTCTTAAAAATGCTTACGAAGACAATTTTGTCATACTGCAGCAGTGATCATATAACCCAGTGACAGATTGTCAACATGTCTACTGAGTATATGACAACTACCGCTGTCTGACAAATAATTTAATTAGGCTAACACTTTCTTTTCCCTTCAAATGTGTTCTTAGAAAAATACTTATGAATATAATTTTGTCGAACTGCAGCAGTGATCATAGCACCCAGTGACAGATTGTCAACATGTCTACTGAGTGTATGATGACTATTGCAATATTGAACAAATAACATAAATGTGCCCATTTCTTTCTGAAAGTAATAACCATAAAGATGATTTTTGTCTAACAGCAGCAGTGATCATATCACCCAGTGACAGATTGTCAACATGTCTACTGAGTATATGACAACTACTACAGCTAAACATTGTTAATAAACTAAAATTCTTAGAAAACTACATACCTATGCAGATATCTTTGTCTAACAGCAGCAGTGATCATACCACCCAGTGACAGAATGCCGACATGTCTACTGAGTGTATGATGACTATTGCAATATTGAACAAATAACATAAATGTGCCCATTTATTTCTGAAAATAATAACCATAAAGTTGATTTTTTTCTAACAGCAGCAGTAATCATACTCCCAGTGACAGATTGTCAACATGTCTACTGACTGTATGACAACTACCGCTGTCTTACAAATTATAATAAGCTAACTCTTTTTCTTCTCTTCAAATGTGTTGAAACGCCTACGAAGGCAATTTTGTCGAACTGCAGCAGTGATCATACCACCCAGTGACAGAATGCCGACATGTCTACTGAGTGCATGATGACTATTGCTTAGACAAATTACACAAACTATTAATTTTAAACACACGTTATCAAAAAAAACTAAATCAATACGTATAAATAACCTAAAAACATACCTGAGTATTAGCAAAATAAACTGTTTCACACTGCACTTTGATATAAAAAACAACAGCATTACAAGTTATAAATTACACGAAAATCAAAAACAATCTATATGGTTATTTCTGTTTTTTTTTAATTGTATATTTATCATGAACGATATATATGTACCTATTTCCACAATCGAAAATTACACTTTATCAGTTGGAAATTAAAAATACGGTGAGAGAAAATTATTTTAAACTGGCTTTCCGCCCGCGGCTTCGCTCGCGTGGACTACACTATGTTATACCGCGGGAATGTGATATTTTTCCGGGACAAAAAGTAGCCTATGTTCCTCTCCAGGCTACAAAGTATCTGTGTTCCAAATTTCAGCCAAATCCGTTCAGCCGTTTTGGCGTGATTGAGTAACAAACATCCACACATCTAAACTTTCACATTTATAATATTAGTAGGATTAAATGACTATTCCCGATCCACCACTAAAATGTATCTGATTTAGATATCCTTTTTGTAGCGTATTTATAACAGTTTTTTTTTATTAATACCTTAATGACCAGTAATTAGGATACACATGACCTAATTGCTAAACTTTCTTTAAAAGCGTAATGTTTCTAAGAAGCTATTAAGGTGTGAAAATAATATTTTGTTGTTTCCTTGAGAAACTTTTCGAGATATTTATAAAAATAAAAGTTGATATGAAGGGTTACGGTTTTTGAATGGTGACGTCAGTCTTTGCTAATATAAAAATATTAAGTTTTAGAAAATGAAGTATTAGAAAAAATCTTCCCGTCTCACAACTAGCTCCAATGGGATTCGAACCCACACGATCTTCATCTGTCCGGACGAATGCTCTAACCACTGAGCTACGTTGGAGTCCCATCGGAGCTAGTTGTGAGACGGGTCGATTTTACTAAAAGCCAGCGCGCACTTGTGATTTTTAATCGGGCAATTATTTGATCGTTCTCGGATTCAGTATAGAGTTAAATGGCAGTGACGCACTGACGATTAAAAATCGACCGATCAAACTATCGGCCGATAGTTGTTCGATCAAACTATCACACAGCACAACTATCGGCCGGTCGGTTATGTGCATGAACAACTATGTGAGCGCGCGCACTGCATTCAACTAAACTATCGCCCAACTATCGGCATTAAACTATCGGTCGAATAAAAATCACAAGTGCGCATTGGGTCTTATCCTTAATTTTCAATAATAAAGTTTGTATTCTGAATGCAAAACAAGTAAAAATATGCTGATGTTTGTTTGTATGTGCTAATCATGGAACTATCTGAGTAAACTAACTCAAAATCTGAGATCAGTGACAAGAAGTGTCTACTGTCTACGTCTGGGCAGGGAGGGTTGATTTCATATTCACTGGTCGCTTGCATTCCACACAAGACACAAAAGTGTCTAAGTTTGTGCAGCGCCTTAAGAGCGTGCAGTCTGCACTAGCGCCGCCATTGGAAAAAAATCATATGGCTTAAATAAAGATCATATTGCGAATTATCTCTCTGTAGTGCACTCCGAAGAAGCTTTGTGGTACTTTCTATTGCTTTATCTATATTTAGTAAGTAAGTATTTATTGGCACTTTAAAAATAACAATAGTACAATTTTTGAGAGAGAAAAGAAAAAAAATACAATTATATAGAAGAAAAAAGAAAAAATACACAAAAAAATTAGCCAATCAGGACCCCCCTCAGCTAATGCTGCTACAGTGCAGAATGCTCACTATAACAGCGCTGGTATTCTGGATTATTTTGTAGCTTGTCGTTTAATTTTATGGAATTTTTGTTTCTAAAAGTGGCCACTTTTCGCAAAAAAAAACTGAATTAAACTAAACGGCAGGCTAACACACACACATAGAGAGATAATTTACAATTTCGTCTTTAATTAAGCACTATGATTTTTTTTCAATGGCTGCGCTTGTGTGCAGACTTGCACAGCCATAATCAAAGATGACTACAATATTTTACTTTGTTCAATGATGTAGCATCGGTCCTATAACAGGTCATTCGTGCAAAGCAAAATATTCTTATTTTAGTTACATTTGAAACATGTATGGCGCAACTTGCAGTATATAGTAGAATTGTCTTTTGTTTTAAACTAATATTAAAGCTTTAAGTAGAGTTCCTAAGTAACTGAAAATTGTTCACCGCTATGATCATTAGTTCGCCTATACTTAACTGTATTTATCATAACCCATTGTGTAATTGTGATGGAAACTGACCTTAGTCATACCATGTTAAGGTCATTTTTCAATTTGACGACTCTGTATGAAATAAGACAGGGAGAAAAAAACAACCCTTGGAGTTTCTTGCCGGTTCTTCTCCAAGGCCTCCAGCTGTAGGGTTTGCGAACCGATGGCGTAGCTTCTATGACGTTCACAAGTATTGTAAATAACAATCTAAATTGAATAAACAAATTTGAATCTTGAATCTTGAATCTATGCTATTGGGATAAAACTCAAGAAAATCAGCATTAGAAATTTTTTATGCAGCTTATGCTAGGAAATTAGACCATATTCCTTGTTAAGAAACAACATATTGCTTTGCACGAAAACGAGCTGTCATAGAAACACATTAAACAAAGTATAACAACAATAATATCCTACTTAATATTATAAATGTGAAAGTTTAGGTGTTTGGATGTTTATATGTTTGGATGTTTGTTACTCAATCACGCCAAAACGGCTGAACGGATTTGGCAGAAATTTGGGACACAGATACTTTGTAACCTGGAAAGAAACATAGGCTACTTTTTATTCAGGGAAAATATAACATTCCTGCGGGATAACGTCGTGTAGTTCACGCGGGCGCGGGCGAGAGAAACTAGTGATTTTATAAATTGAATTAAAGTCTAAAAAAAATAAAAATATTTACTTACATATACTGAAAAATTTAAAATGAAATAAGTATTTAGAAAAATTTTAAATGAAGTATTTAGAAAAAATCAACCAGTCTCACAACACAACCAGTTTTTTTTCTAAATACTTACTTCATTTTTAATATTTCACTAATAAAAATTGCACTGTGTATACTTACAAAAAAGTAAAATTTAAATATTTACATACTTACAATGCAACAGTTAGATTTAGAAACAAGTCCTTTCTTATTTTTCTTGCCGCCACTTTTGATGACACTGCACTTTTTACTGACTTAAATTTGATTTAAAATGTACTTATAAAATATTTGCTTTCACAACACTTTTCTTTTAAGATTAATTCTAAACTAGGAAACATCTACTTGCCTAAAACTAATTTCGAAACAAATTCTCTCATTCTAATATAATTTTTTTTTTTTTTATAAAATTTGTTTTTTTTTTAAATACTTAAGCACTTTAGTCTTTCTATTAGCACTGTCAAAATGTGACTGATATGCGTTATTATTGCCTATGGGTATTTATACAAATTACGTGGCTCTTAATTAGATGACTACCTGGTACCTAGGAACTAATGATCTACTAATATTACTTAATTAGCTCAAAAAATGTTTTGCAAAAGGGCAGTGGACTGTTTACATACAATAATAGAAATTGAAAAATATAAACAATCTATTTATTCTTACCTTTTTTGCATTCACAATGCAATTGTTAATATTGAAAATCTATACAAATAAATAAAATAGGAGTGTCTGCTTGTAATATTAAAATAACCGCTTTTTACTACATGCATATGCTTATATATACGGTACATATACCAAAATAACATTTTTTTTACAATTTTGTCTGTCTGTCTGTCTATCTGTCTGTCTGTCTGTTTGTTCCGGCTAATCTCTGAAACGGCTGGATCGATTTTGACGGGACTTTCACTGGCAGGTAGGTGATGAAATAAGAAGTAACTTAGGCTACTTTTTATCCCGGAAAAATATCACATTCCCGCGGGATAACGTCGTGTAGCCCACGCCGGCGAAGCCGCGGGCGGAAAGCTAGTTTTGAAATAAAGTAAGTACTTATTTAAAAAAAATTACCCGTGTCACAACCTCACAACTAGCTATGCCCCATCGAAGCTAGTTGTGTGTGAGACGGGTCGATTTTATTTAATACTTCTTTTTCAATATGTATAATACTTAAATAGTTTTGTAAATTAAATGCTTATAAGAAAAAAATCGACCCACCTCCCAAGTAGCTCCGCCGGGAATCGAACTCAGGCCCTTTCACTGTCCGGGTGTATGCTCTGATCGCTGAGCCACAGATTAGTTTTTTTTTCAATAGTAAAATTGCATTGTAAATGCAATAGGTACTTAACTAAAAATAATTGAAAATAAATTTGTGTTGAAAATAAAGTACTTATTAGAAAAAATCGACACGTCTCACAACTAACTCTGATAGGACTCGAACCCACGACCTTTGACTGTCCGGGCGAATGCTCTAACCACTAAGCTACGTAGTCGTAGTCGCTAGAGAATAGAAAATGAAATCAATGAGCTCACTATTGGAACAGTAGTACACTGAAAATCAAACCTAATCATATTTGTCAAATCTAATTTGGTTTAAGCAATCCCAATCTAATCCTATCAAAATCGCGACATAAAGTTACCCATGTTCTTTTCTAAAGTCTAGTTTATCGATATGCCAAAATTCATAAATTTTGGTGCAACAGAGAAAGATAAAACTAATAGAGTATGAACAAATATAAAAAGTTATGATATCCATAAGTACTAACTTTTTATCCACAACGGGGTAGCACTTAGCCTTCATCACACCTGATGTGTAGTGGTGATAAGGCTGAAGGAGGAACTGACTATCTTATCTCTAACTGCCGGAACACAGTAATGGTGAAAACATCATTGTTATGGGGTCAGACTTAGATAAGATGGTTGGTAGCTAGCCAGCCGGCCTAGCATGAGCGGCTTTTATCGCGCGATATGATATGATACGGCACGTTGTCTTGCTTACCCCACTAAGGTGTAAGCAAGACGGCATGCCGTATTATATCATATCGCGTGATAAAAGCCGCTCATGCTAGGCCGGCAGGACTAATAACAAGTCCTACCACCAAAACAGACGCCTTTTTTTAAATAAATTATCAAAACCTTAATTAAAGACGTTAAATCAGTGGAATAAAAAAATAATGGTACTGTAGAGTGTTTATACTGTGCGCAGCCGAGAGATAGCATTGTAGGCTGTGGCGCGCTTAAGTTTTTAAATGCATCGCGACTGTTTGGTATGTCATGTGTTTCAAATCAATCTTTGGGAATTTTATTTTAAAAGAAAAGATTGGATTTGACACGGTCCGTACCAGGGCTCGGGGCATGAAGCTCGACTTAATACTGAGGTAACTGGAGAGTGCAGTACTAACACTTAACTAACACTAACACAGTGGCTGTCTTCCGTCTCACCTACACTTTAAAAAAATACGTATGGTCATATGAGACAACTGACAGCCACTACATACATAAATGTCAAATTTGCTGGGTACACTTTTTTATTCAGGGTGAGAACTCCAGTTACCTCAGAGTATTAAGTCGAGCTTCATGCCTCGGGGCCTCGGTCCAAGAATTTGAGTACGCTAGTCATACTGGCAAGTGTATCATAAGTATACTAAAAGTGCTATAATAAAGGACAACAACGAAGCTACATCTTTTATTTAGATCCAGTGGTTGATAGACAAGATTAGGCGACACGACAGTACCTACATAACTATATTAAAGAAAAAATAAATGTAAAAGCGTGTTTATTTGTCCGTCTTTCACGACAGAACGGAGCAACGCATCGTCGTGAGTTTTGGTTAGCTGGAGAGTGGAGTTGTTCCGTATTCATCCCACGACGATTCATCCCACTTATTATTTTTTCCGTACTCAACCCACAACAATAATATGATTTTAAATTCCTTATAAAGGCGGGTCCAGATATGTATCACTGGTCCGATCCGATCACCGTATCCGTATCAGCGTAACACGTATCAAGCCCCGTATCAAGTTGTAGACGCCTCGATTTGCTCCGTATCCGTATCTTCACAGTAGTCATGATATCACCTTTGATGATCGGACAAAAACCGACACGAAATGGGACGGGCCGTATCATAACGGCGTATCGAGATCGCGTATCATGATACGCGTATCATTACCCGTCCACATATGCGATCATGATACGCGTCAACGATACGGATACGGTGATCGGATCGGGCAAATGATACATGTCTGGACCCGGTTTTAGGTAACTTTATATCCCGAAAAAATATCAGGTTTCCGCGGTATTACGTCGTGTAGGCCACGCGGGCATACCGCGGGCGGAAAGCTAATTGCAATGGAAACATGCTGGGTTTTTTAATTAAAATCTGTTTTAGTAAAACAATATTGAATATGCGAAACTTTTAATAATATATTACGAGGCTTTGTGTTTATGTAAGTATGTCATGTTCTTGACATTGTTACAATACTCATGCATCAGCTATAATATTCGGGGTAACTGCATTATCTCGTATGTAATTCGCTTCTGATGAAAATGCATTGATAATGGTCAAAATTTACGTTAAGTACTATTTACTACCATTCAAATTATTATTCCCATGGGAAAATGCAGTACTTTGTCCACGATTAATTAGCCGTGCTTGTTTTCAAAACAAACGCCTTTATTAAAAACTAGCGGATCCTCGCGGTTTTACCCGCGTGGTACCCGTTCCCGTGGGAATATCGGGATAAAATATAGCCTATGTCACTCGGGGAGACTGTAGCTTTCTAATGGTGAAAGAATTTTCGAAATCGGTCCAGTACTTTTTGAGTTTATTCGTTACATACAAAAATACAAATCTTTCCTCTTTATAATCCAAACTTTCACATTTATAATATTAGTAGGATAATATTATAAATGTGAAAGTTTGGATGTTTGGATGTTTGTTACTCAATCACGCCAAAACGGCTGAACGGATTTGGCTGAAATTTGGAACACAGATACTTTGTAGCCTGGAGAGGAACATAGGCTACTTTTAATTCCGGAAAAATGTCACATTCCCGCGGGATAACGTCATGTAGTTCACGCGGGCGAAGCCGCGGGCGGAAAGCTAGTAATAATATAAGTATAGAAGTATTGATAAATTATCAAAACTGAATTAATTAAAGACGTTAAATCAGTGGAATAAAAAAAGAATGGTACTTAACCATATTAAAGAAAAAAGAAACATATTATACGTATTATTCTTTTATTTTGAACGAATTAAAAACAACATTCATTTTAACAACAATAAAATTAAGATTTTAAATTATTTTTATGCATTCACAATGCAATTTTTGTAAGTATAGGAAAAATGTGATAGTAAAAACCACGAGCCACGAGCAACATTTTTACAAATGTTTAACATCTCAATCGTCTCAAATCATCTTAATCGACTGTTAAACATTTGTAAAAATGTTTCTTTCGGATGCGAGGGTTTCCTCACATTGATGAAACAACGCTGGCCTACAGCGTAACAAGTGATAGCAAAATTCGACGAGTCGTGTAAGCCTTTCGGTAGCTTAGTTGGTCAGAGCATCGGGCCGGATTCCCGGAGGCGCGGGTTCGAATCCCGCCTGAAAGCTATTTATAGGGCTCGTGGTTTTTACTATCACATTTTTCCTATACTAACAATAAAATTTATTTACAATGCAGTAGCCCTAGTTTTCACGATTGATTAATACATAGTAGGGTAAAGTTTCCCTTATTGTTGGCATGGCACCCACCCTATTACATATTGGCACCATTTTATTTATTTATTTTATTGGATAATTGGATAAGGGAAACATACAGAACTATATAATACATATTAATGAGAAGCATTATGATTTTTCAAAGGCAAACACAGTTTCCACTATGAGAAATTAATGCAAAACAAAAGTTGAGTATACACTAGACAATTTAACGAATCATATACTTAGCTAAAAACTTTTTACAAGCAAACCATTGGACAATTAACAACATAATCAAATGGTATAAACAATGACACTAGTTTACTATGACACGGTGATCAGCTGTTACATATATTACACTTTTTAAACTTACGCAAACTAAGGGAAAAAATATTAATTTGTTGATAGTTCTTGTCATAAGAACTACAAGCTCTAACAGGGAATCGGTTTTTGGCATAATTGGTGCGACGAAATGATCATTGAGTCAAGGGCAATTTTGTGCAATATAATAAAACTGTTTCACATTTAATCGCATACCCAACTTGAGTAATCTAGTTTTTCCTCGATTTTCGAGCTAAACTTTAAGGTGCCAATATTATGAAGGATGCCAACGTTTTGGGCAGTTTACCCTATCTATATTATTACAAGCTTTTTATTAACTTGCCATGTTAGTTAGTTAGTTGGCGACAAATCTTGCAAGCTTAATTTGACCCAGTTCCCAGTGTCCGATGGAGCAGAAATTTTGTATAAGTACAGGTTTGGTTTAGATGACAATACAATATTTAAGTACAGTCAGCAAAAAAACTTGTCATGAAAATTAATTTTACTAACAACTTATTGAAAAGACACAAATTTAGTATCAACATACAAACACGAAAACACAAATAAAGGTGGTTACTACCACCTCGATCCTCGATGTTCGTTCCCAACTAAAACATTTAGTGAATAAGCTTTATGAGATATTCCATTACTTTCATAAGCCAATTCACCAAATGCTCTTATTGGGAATAAGGTCTTCTTGTCCTGTTGTGTAATGGATGTGTGGTCTTGAAAGCCTACTGACGACCGATTTGGCGCCGGGGTAGACTACCCACCTTCTGCGCCAGTGGTCTCGGGTTCGATTCCCGAACAAGACAAATATTTGTGTACATGAACATGTCTATTTGTCTTGGTCTGGGTGTTTTCTATGTATATTAAGTATATATTTACAAACAAAAAGTATATAAGTATATATTTATCCATTATCAAGTTCACATAGACACAGTTTCTTAAGAAATTTACTATGGGCTTAGATAATTGGTGTGATTGTAAGAAAATATTTATTTATTTATGCATAGAAAGAAAGAAATAAAAAGCTTACTTAGCTATTTTAATTTTTACTTTTTTGCATTCACATTGCAATTTTTATCGTTTAAAATATTGAAAACTAGCTTTCCGCCCGCGGCTTCGCCCGCGTGGACTACACGACGTTATCCCGCGGGAATGTGATATTTTTCCGGAATAAAAAGTAGCCTTTGTTCCTCTCCAGGCTTCAAAGTATCTGTGTCCCTAATTTCAGCCAAATCCGTTCAGCCATTGTGGCATGATTGAGTAACAAACATACAAACATCCAAACATCTAAACTTTCACATTTATAATATTAGTAGGATTAAGTATTAGAAAAAGTCGACCCGTCTCACTCACCACTAGCTCGGATGGGACTCGAACTCACGACCTTTCCCTGTCCGGGTTCGATCCTGGCGGAGGTACTTAAAAGATTTTAATTTAACTTAAATTAATTTATCAAATTGAAGACGCATTTAGTCTCGTGGTTAAAGTGTTAAATTGCTAACAGTGAATAC
Organism: Crambus lathoniellus; assembly: GCA_949710035.1. Classification (NCBI taxonomy): domain Eukaryota; kingdom Metazoa; phylum Arthropoda; class Insecta; order Lepidoptera; family Crambidae; genus Crambus; species Crambus lathoniellus. The sequence continues at coordinate 16,762,784 of OX453321.1, forward strand.
GAACTAATTTAGATAAATTTGGGTACCTATAGGAACTAAACGACAAGAATTAAACTTGAATATAAATATAGGAGAGTTTAAAGTAGGCGTTGAAAAGATATATCAAAATGACGGCCGCATATAAAAATTTGGGTACCTATAGGAACTAAACGACAAGAATTAAACTTGAATATAAATATAGGAGAGTTTAAAGTAGGCGTTGAAAAGATATATCAAAATGACGGCCGCATATAAAAAAAAGTTATTTATGTGTCAGCAAATCTGATTTCAAATCTTGTTAAAATAATTTCACTTTTTGTACTGTCATTTACTTACTGAATATTTTAGAAAAGAGATGAGATCTCAGGGATGGCAAATCCAGCCTTTAACCACTGAACCATGAAGGTATTCGTATGGTATATTTTACCAAATAGAAGTATTACAGTAATATTTTTTCTATTTATAATCTTAAAAAATATGTATGTTTACTTACATACAAATAGTGATTGTATGTATTTTTGTGGTTTCCAACATATATATATCTTACTATCAGTGTTGCGGTTTGATGTTATTGATTTATAATTTTCATATCAATCAGTTAAAAATTTTTTGTTGTAGAAAATAATTAAATTAGTCATTTGATGAAACTATCGTTTGTCTCCTGTTTGAAACTGACAGTAAATGGACATACATAGAAATAAAAATAAATACATTCAAACGTATTACCTCCTCCTTTTTTGAATTTTGAAGTCAGTTATAAATAAAATTAAATCAAGCGATGGTTTGTTATTAATTTTATTCATTCACAATGCAATTCGGCAAGTCTTGAAAAATTTGTGATAGAAAAAAAGACACCAGCTCTGCTAGTAGATTTTCGGACATCCATCCTACTTATATTATACTAGCCTTCCGCCCGCGGCTTCGCCCGCGTGTACTACACGACGTTATCCCCCGGGAAGGTGATATTTTTCAGGAATAAAAAGTAGCCTATGTCCTTTCTCAGGCTCTAGACTATCTCTGTACCAAAATTCATCCAAATCGGTTCAGTAGTTTAGGTGTGATTGTGTAACACACAGACAGACAGAGACGCATTTATAATATAAGTAAGGACTAGCGGATCCTCGCGGTTTCACCCGCGTGGTACCCGTTTCCGCGGGAATATCGGGATAAAATATAGCCTATGTCACTCGGGAAGGATGTAGCTTTTTAATGGTTAAAGAATTTTCTAAATCGGTTGAGTAGTTTCGGAGCCTATTCGATGCAAACAAACAATCAAATCTTTCCTCTTTATAATATTAGTATAGAAGTATACAAATGCGAAAGTTTGTAAGTATGGATGTTTGTTACTCTTTCACGCAAAAACTACTAAACGCATTTGGTTGGAATTTAGCACACATATAGTAGATAGCCTGGATTAAAACATACTTTTTATCCCGATATTCTCACGGGAACGAGAACCACGCGTGTGAAACCGCAGGCGGCCGCTAGTAATTAAATAATCCGCTGTAATCATAATGTTGAGTCACTGGATTTACGAAGAAACCAATTTCTTAACTATTGTATAATTATAATTTCTAGAGTAAACGACAATTCTAATTAACTAAACTTTCTTAATAATGAGTAATTAATAAAATTCGCCTATTACGATTCTCATTAATTTCTACAAGTGCAATTCAATAATTTATTGTAAGTTCTAACAATTAGTGAAATTTTCCAAATGCAATGCTATAACTTTACCAGACATTACTTTAATTACCGATTTCGTAATTTGCTAGTGACATAGATATACCTGTCTGTGGTTATTATCGGCAAAACCAGAATGACTGACAAATTCAAAAATTCGTATTTTGTACATAAAACGGATGTTGGTTATATTGTACAGTTGAAAGCACGTCAGGATTACACTTGGTTTACGAAAATCGCCGCTATTACAAGAGAGATAAGGCCGTTATCAAGCCCATATTAAAAGGTATTTTTTCGCATTTTAGAAGTAAGGCAAAAATTTATATCTACATAGAATATTCATTTACAAATACAGTTAAAAAATGCAAACTGCTTAAGGGCAGGATCTTCCAAAAACTCTGTCTTTGTCTTTTTTCTTACGTGTGAAGAGTAATGAAAATAACCTCACTTTTAATTTTTTCATGTTTTGTTGTTGTTTCGAGCATAAATTCACTTTTTGAAAAAGTAGGTAGCCTTAGAATAGTCTACAATATGTCATAACCTATTTTTCCATATATTATTCGTGAATTAGAGATTACTAATATAAGTATAAAACCAAAAAAATATAAAAATAATAAAAATTTTGTTTTTGAATTTTTTTATTGTCGAGTTACGATACGAATATCGTGTTTCTAGCCACAAAATAATCAAGATCGTTTATCAAACTTCAACATTATATTTTTATCTGCTCATAATAAAGAATATTTGATTGTTTACTTTTGAATGAAAAATAGGTTGATTTCGATAATTTGGAGGTACGTGCCCTTAAGGTGTATGTAGTCGTGAAACGGTCATTTTTGAGGCCCTAAAACTCATAAATTAGCCTACTGATGAATCCAGAATTAATATACTTATATTAAATATTGATATATAAACTTCAATCTGAGCATTTTAAAAAAACCTAGTCTTTAAGATACTATTATAAAAAAAAACATTGAAATGAAGCTGTTTTCAACTTGAAATACGCTACTGCTTCTAAACTACAAGTGATATTTTCACGTTTCTTTCAGGAAAAGATTGCTAACTTGTTTAACTTAAAACTGAGCATTTTTCGTTTTAAAATAATACATAGTTTTGACGAAACGTGTGTTCAAGCTGTTTTGGTGCAGGTAGCGGGCGAGAAAATTAGGCCACTTTTCTATGCCCAAGGTCGTTGGCGATACCACGGGCCTTAAGGCGGTGCCCTGAACGAAAATGGCGCCGCTGCGTTGAATTTTATTTAAAATTGTAAATCTATACACAATTTTAATGAAACTTTACATGGGACTTTTAGGGCCTTTGGTCTAGTACTTATTTTAGACGATATCATTACATCCCCTCGTAGTCACTGCTAAAAGTAGATAGCAAAACTGCTGAAAGTGGCCCTTTTTGATACATTTGCTATCTACTTCTACGAATGACGATGAAGGAATGTAGCGATACCATCTAAAAACACTAGACTATGGGCCTTAAAAATAGTAGTAGTAGGAAAATATTGACGATTCATAAGTACTTACATATTTATTATGTCTAAGTGAATAAAGAATATTTTTATCTTATCTTAGTTTTAAAGAAAACTGATAAAATTTGCTATAAAACCTTTTTTTTATTTTAAATCTCTAACTGCTATAGTTAAGACAAAAATGAAATTTTAAAAGTGTAGTAAGTTCTTAGTTTTGCAGGCCAGTAAGCATCCTTTACTTAACCCATTCTTGCCTACCGTGCCAATTTTAGAACACCTATATTATGGAAACGGGATTTTTACAAATTTAAAGATAGTAAAAGTCCCGTATGTTCCTTTTACAGCTATTTAGGTGGCAAAAGGCCGATAGCACTGAATATACACTGGCCTCTTCGATTAAATGGAAATGGAAAATCCGTTAAAATCCGGTCATACTAATTAATTCGGATACTTACAAAAAAATTCTTCATTTTTGAAAGTGTTAAAAATAATGTTAAGTACAACTAATCAAAAAACTTACCCAAAAAGGCCTGATTAAATTGAATATAACGCAATAATAGCACTTAAAATTGCAAATTCAGCACTTTACTATCACCACACTCACTTCAATATGTGCGAACCATCAAATCAAATCTTTATTAATCAATCTTAAAAGTGGAATACGTGATTTTTGTACAACATACATTTCCTCAATCCGACTCAGCATGTTTTGACTTCCTTCTTCCATGATCAAAATATACGTGATTTTTCTTTACTTTTAAAAGGTATGGCGGTCGCCAGCTATTTTCTTCACGACGCGAGACGGTCGATTTAATTCTAGTAGTTTTTATACCACTATCCAAAAAGGAGTGTATTGTGTTTAGGGTTAATGTATGTATGTTTCTTTATCTATACTTCTATACTAATATTATAAAGAGGAAAGATTTGATTGTTTGTTTGTTTGTTTGCATCTTATAGGCTCCGAAACTACTGGACCGATTTAGAAAATTCTTTCACCATTAGAAATCTACATTCTTCCAGAGTGACATAGGCTATATTTTATCCTGATGTTCCCACGGGAACGGGTACCACGCGGGTGAAACCGCGAGGATCCGCTAGTTCCACCATAAGTTTTGAATGCCTAAACTGATTTTATGTTAAGTATGTGGTGTGCTGGTGTGGTGGCGAAGGCTACTATCCTACTCATATTATAAATGTGAAAGTTTAGATGTTTGGATGTTTAGATGTTTGGATGTTTGAATGTTACTCAATCACGCCAGAACGGCTGAACGGATTTGGCTGAAATTTGGAACACATATACTTTGTAGCCTGGAGAGGAACATAGGCTACTTTTTATCCCGGAAATATATTACATTCCCGCGGGATAGCGTCGTGTAGTCCACGCGGGCGAAGCCGCGGGCGGAAAGCTAGTAATATTATAAATGTGAAAGTTTAGATGTTTGTTGCTCAATCACGCCAAAACGGCTGAACGGATTTGGCTGAAATTTCGGACATAGATACTTTGTAGCCTGGAGAGGAACATAGGCTACTTTTATCATCATCATCATATGACGACCTCCGTAGCTGAGTGGTCTACGCACTTGTTTCAAGGTGCCGCTATCTCTAGAGGTTCCGGGTTCGATCCCCGGTCGGGTAAATATTGAAAATGAACTTTTCAATATTTCCTCGGGTCTGGGTGTACGTGGAAATCTCCGTCGTTATTTCCAATTTCCATAATACTAGTGCTTAAGCTACTATACTTTAATAATGTATGATGTGCGTCAAGTTAGCAGCCTCACAACAGAATTAGATGGTTTTGATTATGTCAAAAAATACTGTATAAATAGTGTTAAATAGTGATGTATATTAAATAAATAGTGTAACTTTGATTCAAAAGATATTTGAGTATCTTAGTGAGGCTGCTAACTTAACGTCAAGTTAGCAGTCACCTCAAGAAATACAGTTCGTATCAATGTGATTTATATGTCAAAAAATACTGTATAAATAGTGTATCGTAAACGCAAAATTTCAAAAGTAGTGCTTTAATACAAGCCGAGATGTTAGGGTCTCTAAGTGGGCTGCTAACTTGACGTTTCTTGCGATGGAGATTCCAGGGAAACAGGTACAAGTTTTAAATAAATAAATACTTGAAAAATTACTGTGTGAAATAGTGAATCTTATGATATAAATAAAAAAAGAATTCTTCTTTGCTATTTTCAAAAAATCTAATGTTAACTTCTACCATACATTCGAATTTAGGTACAGTCGTGTACAGTTTTCTTTAGACGTACTGATATTGTCAAATTTTTTATTCCAGTCATTTTAAATGATACATAATCTATCGTATCATCATCATTTCAGCCGTACGACGCCCACTGCTGGGCATAGGCCTCCCCCAAGGATCTCCACAACGATCGGTCCTGCGCTGCCCGCATCCAGCGGCTTCCCGCGACCTTGACCAGTAGCCCGATTCTCGTAATATAAACCGTGACGATATCGTAGCGATTTAGTCGTTGAAACCATATTCGTATTCACAACTGTCGATAGAACTTGAGCGGCAGCGATTCTATCGAAGTGTCGTCGAAGTGTATTCTGGTACATTAATCGTCCTTCAATCGTTTCAAAACGATAACTCGAAGGTATTCTACTATTTAGATGACCTTTGTTTCGATCGGATTTCAACGACTAAACGTCAAAATAAGCGATCCAAGTGTCGTTGGACAAAAGTTCAATTAGCTGGAACTTTTGTATGTGAAAAATAAGCTTGGGGCTAGCATATTTGTTATTATTTCTTTTTTTATCTATAAGTAAGTACTAATATTATAAAGAGGTAAGATTTGATTGTTTGTTTGTTAAATTGTTTTCATCGAATAGGCTCCGAAACTACTGGACCGATTTAGAAAATTCTTTGATCATTAGAAAGCTACATTCGTTCAGGTACCACGCGGATGAAACCGCGAGAATCCGCTAGTATATTATAAACAAACAAAATATACAAGCTACATAATCGACGCAAACAGCGTAAACGGAGAAATAAATTGAGAGCTGCAAGATGGGACGCTTCTGAAATGCCGGAGAGACTTCAAAATTTTGGTACAAACACTCATTTATTATTTATTATTTATTATTTATTATTTATTATTTATTATTTATTATTTATTATTTATTATTTATTATTTATTATTTATTATTTATTATTTATTATTTATTATTTATTATTTATTATTTATTATTTATTATTTATTATTTATTATTTATTATTTATTATTTATTATTTATTATTTATTATTTATTATTTATTATTTATTATTTATTATTTATTATTTATTATTTATTATTTATTATTTATTATTTATTATTTATTATTTACTAGCTTTCCGCCCGCGGCTTCGCCCGCGTGGACTACACGACATTATCCTGCGGGAATTTGTTATGTTTCCGGGATAAAAAGTAGCCTATGTTCCTCTCCAGGCTACAAAGTATCTGTGTTCCAAATTTCAGCCAAATCCGTTCAGCCGTTTTGGCGTGATTGAGTAACAAACATCCAAACATCCAAACATCTAAACATCCAAACATCCAAACTTTCACATTTATAATATTAGAAGGATTATTTATTATTTATTATTTATTATTTATTATTTATTATTTATTATTTATTATTTATTATTTATTATTTATTATTTATTATTTATTATTTATTATTTATTATTTATTATTTATTATTTATTATTTATTATTTATTATTTATTATTTATTATTTATTATTTATTATTTATTATTTATTATTTATTATTTATTATTTATTATTTATTATTTATTATTTATTATTTATTATTTATTATTTATTATTTATTATTTATTATTTATTATTTATTATTTATTATTTATTATTTATTATTTATTATTTATTATTTATTATTTATTATTTATTATTTATTATTTATTATTTATTATTTATGAAAGAACGATCTAATCTAAATAACCTGAAAGAATACAACTAAAAATCTTTACATATCAACGACATTTGAGGAGTTGTACCTTCCATCACCAGCTCATCAGCATGTGATGATGACTACCAGATGCAAATACTTAAAAAACTTTAGAAAATCTTTAAATATAATACGTAAATTACCATAAAATTTTCGGGTTTTCCTCGATTTCCCCTGGATTCCACCATCAGATCCTAACTTGATAACAATGTGACTACCTCAGGAGTTTACTCTTTCGAATAAAAAAATAATCATTGAAATTGGTCAATAGTTCGCGAAGATATTGTCGTGTAAAGCAGGAACTACCAGTCAAAAACTACCTATGTGTTTTTTCAGGATTGTGAAAAAACTACTGAACTGACTACTTTAACTTTTTCATGATACCACACATAAACTACCTACCTATTTTCTTTCAGATAAAAAAAGAATTATTAAAATCGGTTAACAACTGGCGAAGTTATGGTAAAACATACCTACATATAAAAATACTGTCGACTTGAGAACCTCCTCTTTTTTTGAAGTCGGTTAAAAAGTGGGTAGAAATATATTTGTTTAAATACCTAATCAATAGCATTAAACCGATTATACGTATGTATTGACACAATCAAAAATATATATTTCACTTTTTTGCTCGATAGTACGCACTCACGATTGAAATAAAGTTTGAACCTTATTACTAAGGAGCAAAGTTCAACATTGATCGTCAGCATATATTCAGATTATTATGTAGAAGTTTACATTAGATTTTTTGAAAATAGCAAAGAAGAATTCTTTTTTTATTTATATCCTAAGATTCACTATTTCACACAGTATTTTTTCAAGTATTTATTTATTTAAAACTTGTACCTGTTTCCCTGGAATCTCCATCGCAAGAAACGTCAAGTTAGCAGCCCACTTAGAGACCCTAATATCTCGGCTTGTATTAAAGCAATACTTTTGAAATTTTGCGTTTACGATACACTATTTATACAGTATTTTTTGACATATAAATCACATTGATACGAACTGTATTTCTTGAGGTGACTGCTAACTTGACGTTAAGTTAGCAGCCTCACTAAGATACTCAAATATCTTTTGAATCAAAGTTACACTATTTATTTAATATACATCACTATTTAACACTATTTATACAGTATTTTTTGACATAATCAAAACCATCTAATTCTGTTGTGAGGCTGCTAACTTGACGCACATATGGGTGTGATGGTGTCCAATATTTATCACTACATAGTATAAAACAAAGTCGCTTTCTCTTTCCCTATGTCCCTTTGTATGCTTAAATCTTTGAAACTACGCAACGGATTTTGATGCGTTTTTTTTTAATAGATAGAGTGATTCAAGAGGAAGGTTTATATGTACTTTTTATCCCGATATTCCCACGGGAACGGGAACCACGCGGGTGAAACCGCGGGCGGCCGCTAGTTTATTTATATAAGCCGAAGGACGCCCACTGCTGACCATTGGCTCCCCACAAGGATCTCCACAACGATCGGTCTATTCTATATTATCGGACCTTGACTAGATCGTCGGTCCACCAACTTTTAATCCCTGAAAAATATCACATTCCCGCGGGATTACGTCGTGTAGTCCACGCGGGCGAAGCCGCGGGCGGAAAGCTAGTAATATACAGGGTCACTTGAAAAACATTAACAACCTCGCAGTTCTGGACTAGTAACTAACATCATAAACAACAACATTTGTTCTACAACTTTCAAAAAACACAATTGTGCTAACATGTTCAGGAGTTTGAGAGGTCCAGCTAGTGTAAGCGCTGCTCGCACAATCCTGCGCGTACTCCTTCCACTGTCGCCCAGCTTCCTCATTTGACTGCTGAGGATTTACGTACTGCCCAGACACATTTTCGTCATTTCATACACAACTCGATCCGCTGTTCGGACATTTTTTTATGAAATGTCGAAAATTTATTTTCGTTTTTTTGAAAAGTTGTAGAACAAATGTTGTTGTTTATGATGATAGTTATCTAGTCCTTGTTGGATGTTTTAGTGACCCAGTATAAGAATATGAAAAAATCGCATGGGAGCCATTTAATGATAAAGGCCTCCTACACAACACTGCGTATTCGCAGCGCATCGCAAGAATCTGCGGTGCGATGAGAATTCGCAGTTTTGTTGGTTTTGTGAGGGAGCCCTTAAGTATCTATTTCTTCCTGTGTTAAACTTCATCAAAATTGTTTTAGTGCTTCATTCGTATGTAGGTATAATATTATAGCAAGTATAAAAATACCTACCTTTATTATTATTTGCTTTGATACTTACCTGTTTATTTTATACTTAACTACACAACGGGGTAGCACTTAGCCTTCATCACACCCGATGTTAAATGATAAGGCTGAAGGTGGAAGCGCACTTCTTCAGAAATCCTCGATTACGGAGGATCTAGCATCTATAGCTATCTTATCTCTAACTGACAGAATACAATAATGCTGAAAACATCATTGTTATGGCTTCAGACTTAGATAAGATGGTGGTAGCTAGCCAGGCGGACTTGGATTAAGTAAGTATAAAAAAATACCTTTATTCAACCTGACTTAATAAATAAGCTCTTTTGAATCGTCAATATTTTCCTACCACCCGTTCAAGACTTTTTTAACTGATAAGAAGAACAGGCGCAATAAACTTATCAGCTTTAATTGGAGTCACGATATTTACAAAGATTTAAGTACTTATATCGTTAACTTTCACAACTTTTTAATAATAAATAAATAAATAAATAAATAAATAAATAAATAAATAAAATAAATAAATAAATAAATAAATAAATAAATAAATAAATAAATAAATAAATAAATAAATAAATAAATAAATAAATAAATAAATAAATAAATAAATATTTTCTTACAATCACACCAATTATCTAAGCCCGTAGTTAATTTCTTAAGAAACTGTGTCTACGTGAACTTGATAACGGATAAATATATACTTATATACTTTTTGTTTGTAAATATACACTTAATATACATAGAAAACACCCAGACCAAGACAAATAGACATGTTCATGCACACAAATATTTGTCTTGTTCGGGAATCGAACCGAAGACCTCTGGCGCAGAAGGCAGGTAGTTGACCCCTGCGCCAAATCGGTCGTCTATAATAATAACATTGCATTAGTTCAGATAAGGTTATGTGTTACATCAAATCCATGCATTACGGTCTTTCAAATAGTCGTCTATTTTATAACATCCTTTGCCCATGACATGAGCGATTTTTTGACATGACTTTTGAATTTATGTAAAGGCAGGTCTCATAAATTCTGTGGAACTTTATTAAAAATAGCTACGCTTTTCTTCTTGTTTTTCAAGTCAAATCTTTGGAACGCAAAGTCCTACCACCAACATGTTTAATATTTTTTAACTTAGAAACTAAAATTCTATCTGTTTTGTTTACTTCTTCAAGGTTCAATAATTAGGAACGGTAATTAACTAATATTTGTCTTATTTCACTTTACATATTATAATAGCTCGTTTACCTTTGACAAATTAGGTACCTAATTGTTTTTTTCATATAGGTATTACTGTTTGTAATATTGTTTGTTACTAATGACATTGTTGTTGAATATTCACTTAACCCTTTATTATAACTTTACTTAATCCATTAACAATATAATAGGTGTTTTGCATTCTATACTCAACAATATTCTATATTATGAATTTGGGTAACTAATAAGTATTTTTATTTTTTATGCAATTTTTATTATTGACAATATTAAAAAATGAAGTAAGTTAGACAGAATTAGCGTCTCAGTGGTTAGAGCATTCACCCGGACAGTGAAAGGTCGTGGGTTCGAGTGCCATCGGAGCTAGGTTGTGAGACGGGTCTACTTTTTCCAATACTTCATTTTCAATATACACGATGTTTTTTTTTATTTCAGCCGGTTCTGTTCCTGGGTGGTACAAGCTTATGTTTAAAAATCTTTAAATGTGATTTTGTTGTATTTAAAAAATAAAGAAATGTTTCTGTTGATTGAAATTTACTATCTTCATTATTTTGAGTACTTCCTCCAGTTATCATGAAATATTCCACCCTGTATGCCACGCCTCGTTGTAAAAAAAGATTGCGCATTAATTCCGATCGATTATGCTTTAATTAAACAAAAAGCCTCCAAATTGCAAAGACAGTGCGATTTTTTTTCTAGAACATACTATCTTATGTTATTTTTTAAATGGTTAGTGGCGGATTAACACATTTGCCGCCAGAAGGCTATTCAAATTTTGCCACCCCTTCTGACCTCTGCATTTCGATACCCTACACGTATATTTACATCAATGCCCTACACGGACAAAAAATTCCAATACATCCAATCATTGGATTCCAAAAATAAGTGCACAGTTTCTAAACAATTGGTATTCTCGTCACAAATTTTAATATTAAACTATACAGGGTGTTTCTTTTAAGGTGTCAAGCCGGTGCGAGGTGATAGCCGAGTACCATACCTATCGATTTAACCTCCATGTATGTTCCGCGATTTTTCGTAGTTTAGGAGTTTTTTTTTTAAATTATTTTTGGAAATTTAACGATTTTTCTTTGGATAGGCTTTTCTAGGTAATTTCTTTTTAATACAATACCTATTGATTGTAGTTTTAGGAGTAAATTAATCGCATTCCTTACTTTGATATAAGATACAAAATTTTTTATCGATAGTGAAAAAACTGGGAATAAACAGAACAGAATGAATTTTTCAACTTTAAAAATAAAATGAATTAATGGTTTTCCATAGCTTCTGATTAACTTAAAAACTGCGCGCTAACCTAAACTTTCGTAATAAGTAATATCTACGAAAAAATATGTACTTGATGGGGCATTTTTTTTTATCCGCCGCCCTAGGCTCCAGCCTACTCAGCCTGCTGGTAAATCTGCCACTGTAAATGGTACTTAATAACCCGAAATATTAAAACCAACCATATAAAAAAAATCTTTCATAATAACAAGTAAACAAACAAACAAACAAGCTGAACGAATCCGTAGCTCAGTGGTTGGAGCATTCGCTCGGACAGTGAAAGGTCGTGGGTGCGAGTCCTATCGGAGCTAGTTGTAAGTTGTGAGACAGGTCGATTTTTTTTCTTAGGTACTTATACTTTATTTTCAATCAAATGCAGAATGTAAAAATAATATGAAAAATCGAAAATCAAAGGTGTATCTTTAACCTACTAACATACTTCATTGACAATGACATACATTTGAATTAATTACAAATAAGTATAATAATTTACTTCATAAGTAAATTGCTGACTCTACATTTATTTTCAATGTCTTGCATGCAAAGCAATATTATTGAAGCAAATAAAGACTTCGAAGAATCGTAATCCGTGGCGCAGTGGTTGCCACCCTAGGCCTGCGATCGTTGTGGTTAAGCAACTTTCGCAATGGTCGGTCACGGGATTAATGAAAAAAAATCACGTTTAATCGTGATTTTTTTCATTAATTTGTTTATTTTTATTTTTATTAGAATTGTCAAATTGTCAATACCTACTCGACAATGTATGAAACCGCTTGTTGAGTTGCAGAGTTGGCTCCATAGTAAAAGTTGTTCATATTCATGAGAACAATCATCACCTAAGAGGTTTTGGGTTAATTCATTAACACGTTGTATTTGAATTTTTACTTTTTTGCATGCACAATGCAATTTTTATAGTTGAAAAATGGAAAATGAAGTATTTAGAAAAAATCGACCCGTCTCACAACCAGCTCCGATGGGACTCGAACCCACGACCTTTCGCTATCCGGGCGTCTGCTCTAACCACTGAGCTACGGAGTCGTTAACGACTAACGACTCCGTAGCTCAGTGGTTAGAGCAGTCGCCCGGATAGCGAAAGGTCGTGGGTTCGAGTCCCAACGTTGTATTTGTCTTACTGCAGCAGTGATCATATCACCCAGTGACTGATGAGCTGGGGAGTGAAATAGGCTACTTTTTATACCGGAAAATATACCTTATTCCTCGTACATTACCAAGTTTGATAACTGGCTTTCTACAAGGAAAAATAATTCTTCCTAGCTTACCCGGTTTTCAAATGGGAAATTTTTTTTCCTGGTAGAAAACCGTAATTTTATTAAGTTTTCTACGAAGATTTTTTTTTCTTCTTAGCTTACCCAGTATCACGTACCCGCGGGATAACGTCGTGTAGTCCACGCCGGCGAAGCCGCGGGCATAAAGCTAGTTTTCCATTTTTTTTTTATTTTTTTTTTAAAGAAGTTTTACAGCTATCAAAAGCACAGATAATTACAAACTAACATCTCAAAGCCAATTAAAAAACCTCACATATAAGTACTATGTAACAAACAACAAACTATATTATAAAAATATTAATCTTAAAATATTTCATAAACCCATATCACACTTAGAACCATTCCCAGTCCAAACAATACAAAAGGTAATAACATTATTCAAAAAAATTCTGACCAATAGATCGCCTAATAGTTGCCGTGCTGGTAGAAAATAGATCATAGTCGTGCTCGGTACTATACTTAACGTAGGTATCACAACCTCGTATATAAAAGTGTTAGTGATAATAAATTATACACGTTTCTCTTCTTCCCCAGGTCGGCTTCAAAGGGTACGGTCTACCACCAGCCCAGCTCTCGTCATCAGGCAACTTTACGTACAGCGACGGGCAGACGTACTCCATCACACACGGTTCGGTCATCATAGCCGCTATCACATCATGCACCAACACCTCCAACCCCAGCGTCATGTTGGGAGCCGGTAAGGAATCTACTTAATCCTTCTTTATACTTCTATATTAATTTCCTTGAGTGACTCTTTAAGTGTCCCTTCAAGTTTCCTTAAAGTAACCCCTAAGTGACCATTAAATGAGTCTTTAAGTGTCCCTTAAGTGACTCTTTAAGTGTCCCTTAAGTGACAATCAAAGTGTACCTTAGTGACTCTTTGAGTGTCCCTTAAGTGACACTTTGAGTGTCCCTTAAGTGACACTTTAAGTGTCCCTTAAGTGACTCTTTAAGTGTCCCCTTAAGTGACTCTTTGAGTGTGCCCTAAGTGATACTTTAAGTGTCCCTTAAGTGACTCTAAGTGTCCCTTAAGTGATTCTTGAGTATGCCATAAGTGCCATTTAAAGTGTCCCTTAAGTGACTCTTTAAGTATCCCTTAAGTGTCTTTTTATGTGTCCCTTAAGTGGACTCTTTTAGTGACTTATAGATGACAAGACAATTGTTACCTTTTACTTAGTTATCCATATGTCGCTATACCCTACCCCACACCCAGCGATGGACACTGGACAACCTACCATATATTCATTCTGTTGGTAAGTATCTATCCCCCTAGCTAGCACCCCCCTGGCCCAAGGGTCCGGTGTCCCACCAGCCCAGCTCTCGTCATCATGCAGCTTTACGTACAGCGACGGGCAAACTTACTCCATCACACACGGCTCGGTCATCATAGCCGCTATCACGTCATGCACCAACACTTCCAACCCCAGCGTCATGTTGGGGGCCGGTAAGGCATCTATACTGATCCCAATAAGTGACTCTTTAAGTGTTTTAAGTGACTCTATAAGTAACCCCTAAGTGAATCTTTAAGTGTCTTAAGTGACTCTTTAAGTAACCCATAAGTGACACACAAAGTGTCCTTTAAGTGTCTTAAGTGATTCTTTAAGTGTCTTAAGTGATTCTTTAAGTGTCCCTAAAAACCCTTAAGTGACACACACAGTGTACCTTAAATGACTCTTTAAGTGTCCCTAAAGTAACCCTTAAGTGACTCTTTAAGTATCCTTTGTGACTCTTCCCTTAAGTGACTCTTTAAGTGTCCTTTAAATGACACACAAGTGTCCGTTAAGTGACTCTTTAAAAGACGCATAGGTGAAAAAATAAGTTACCTTCTACCTAGTTGTCCTTTTGTCGCTATACCCCACACCCAGTGATGGACGTGTCCCTATAGTAACCCTTAAGTGACACTCAAAGTGTACCTTGAGTGACTCTTAAGGTGTCCCTTAAGTGACACTTTAAGTGGCCCTTAAGTATTGAAGAAATTCGACGCATCATCTAACGACGTCGTTAACTGCTAGGAAGATAGGTAGTTTTTTCTAAATATTTCATTTTCAATACATAATACCGGTAATTTAACTTTAGTATATATTTCGTTGTTCGCAGGTCTCCTGGCTAAGAAAGCTGTGGAGAATGGCTTGAGTGTGTTGCCTTACATCAAGACTTCCCTGTCACCTGGTTCCGGAGTTGTCACTTACTACTTAAGGGTAAGAATACACATTGGAAAACATAATTTATTACAGTGAAAACTTCTTTAGCGGCACTTTTTGTGATGGGTAAAAAATGTTATACTCGCGACAGGACACTACTATTGGGGTAATAGTGTCTACACACGTTCCTATCCGACCTCCGATTCGGTCTGCTCCCAGACCAAATCGGAACGTGTGTAGCGCAGATTTGGTCTGGCGCAGACCAAATCGGCTGTCGGATCGGAACGTGAGACACTATAACCCCAAGAGCTATCCGATATTTTTGTAAAAAATTCAATAACAGGCCAGATTTTTGAAAACGGTTCTTAAATATAATTTTAAGAGACTATATTTTGGAATCCAACATAATATCGCATTGGAAGGTATAAAAAAAAAAGTTATACCCCGAAAATGGTGCAATTTTTTCAGCAAATATGCTATCACCAATTTTATCGTTAACATGTGTTTATGTTCACCATATCTAAGCACCAAAGTCGAAATCCATAAAGATATAAAACGGGAAACTAATACTTTAGGAAGAAGTCGGTTGTTTCTGATAGCATTTTTAACATAGGTGTAATGCCAATTTGAGTTTACGTAGAGAGTTTTTTTAAAAGTTGATTTGTTTTTCATTTACAAATATAGGGGGATTATATACTTTTACGAAAGATAATAATAAATGTATTTAAATGTAAAGTGAATAACACTTATACCATTTTTGCCTATTTTTTATAGATTTTTTTAAGCTTTGTATTTGTTTTTTTTAATGTCGCTGTCATAAATATTGGTGGATTACTAATGAATTATTTATTAAACTAGATAATCTAATTTTCAATGTTAAGAAATTACTGATATAGAATTATTGTTGAGTCTCCATAGAGCGAATTAGTTTGGCTCTCGGGCTATATCTGATATCGACGCGAGTTTAACATTTTTTACCCATCACAAAAAGTGCACAACGCCCGCCGTTAAAGAAGTTTTCACTTCAAAAATTATTGTGACTTGTCTAATCATTTAATTTCCTCATTTCTCAGGAGTCCGGAGTTGTCCCGTATCTGGAGAAACTCGGCTTCGACATCGTTGGATACGGTTGCATGACTTGTATCGGCAACTCTGGTCCTATTGATGACAACATCGCCAACACCATAGAGAAGGTAAGTAGCGCCATCTAGTGATAAACAGCACCTTGAGATATAGACTCAAGGTGCTGTTTACTTTTGTTACAGCACCATTTAGGCTGATTTAGTGGAACTTAGTGGCCAGTTTACAGCAAAATCTACTAAAATTAACCGAAATTAACAACATCATTATTATTAGATAAACAGCGCTATCTAGTAAAATTAAACAACATTATTTATAAGATAATCGAAAGTCTCGGCCCATCTCACTCTGTCAATATGGAAAAGGAGCGAGAGACATATACTCAGTAATCGTTTTAAAAAATAAAAAAACAACTACTACTTAAGTTATCGCGGCTATCTAGGCGTGGCTATAGTGCAACGAATTATAAAAAGGGAAAAAGATAGTGATATACCTAATGAGAGAGAGATATAGATATGGTCAGAGAAGGATTGTTGGGTAGTGAGGTAGGTGCTCTTACAGCAGTACATTATCTGCAAAAACTCGGCTTCGACATCGTGGGCTACGGCTGCATGACTTGTATCGGCAACTCCGGTCCCATAGATGACAACATCGCCAACACCATAGAGAAGGTAAGTAGCGCCATCTAGTGATAAACAGCACCTTGAGATATAGACTTTTGTTACAGCGCCATCTAGTCTGATTTAATGGAACTTAAGTGGCCGGGTAGTCGGAAGTCCAGCACCATATATTGGAATGAAATAATATTATTAAAGAAATGAAACGTGTGTTATAGCGCCATCTAGTGAAATTGAACATTTCTATGGAGAAGATAATGTAGAAAGTCTCGGCCCATCTCACTCTGTCAATATGGAAAAGGAGCGAGAGAGATATACTCAGTACTTGTTTGTTAAAAAAACGGACTATAGTCTACTAGGTACTGCTTAAGTTATGGCGGCGGATAGCGTTATCTAGGCTAGGTGATGTATAGTGCAACGAATTAAAAAAAGGGTACAAAAGGGTAAAAAAGGGTAGGGGGTGTAGGGATAGTGAAATAATGAGAGAGAGAGAGAGAGATAAATAAGGTCAGAGAAGGATTGTTGAGTAGTAAGGTAGCTGGAGAAACTCGGTATCGGGAACTCTGGTCCCATCGATGACAACATCGCCAGCACCATAGAGAAGGCAAGTAGCGCCATCTAGTGAAATAAAACAGCAACTTGGGATACAAACTAGATAAAAGATGAGTAGTTAATTCCTCAAACGTTGAGGATTCCGGGAGTAATGCGCTTGTACCTTCAGCCTTATCTTCGTTGACATTAGGTGTGATAAAGGCTTAAGTGCTACACCGTTGTGGTTGAAAAAACAACTTAAATTACAGCGCCATCTAGACTCATTTGTTAGAACTAGGTTGCTGGGTTGACGGATTAGAGGGAGGTTACAGTTTACAGCGCCATCTAGTAAAAATAATACAACATTATTATAGAAGGTAAACGGGTGTTATAGCGTCACCTAGAAATAGAACAAAACTATAGAGAAAAGAATCGAAGGACACAGCTATAGTAAAGTATTGCAACGGATGAGAAAGAAAGAAAAAAGATAGTGATGAATGAGAGAGTACAAGAGAGAGAGAAGATAAGGTCAGAGAAGGATTGTTAGTTAGTGAGGTAGGTGCTCTTACAGCAGTACATTATCTGCAAAAACTCGGCTTCGACATCGTGGGCTACGGCTGCATGACTTGTATCGGCAACTCCGGTCCCATAGATGACAACATCTAACACCATAGAGAAGGTAAGTAGCGACATCTAGTGAAATGAAACAGCGCCAGCTAGACTTATAGGTGGCAACACAACAACACAGACGTCTTTATAAAAAGGGTTCAGATTTACAGATACGTTCGAGGTTTTTTGACCAATCAGAAAAACGACGCTATCATTACGCATAATTTACTTGTGTGAGTTGGGTGTACGCAGGTTTTCCTAGGAGAGGCCATCAAAGAAAAAAGAGTAGAAATCATGCGATTTCTACTCTTTTTTCTGTTCTGTGGTTAGAACCATTCGTCCGTATAAAAAAAACATTTTGAAAACCGCAAATGTAACTTTGTAATTCATACAAACACTATGAAAAACAAAGTTAAGTTCTAGCTAGTCTCACTCGGTTCGGACTGAGTTTACAGGTATACTTATACTTCATTTGCCAATATTGTCTGTAGTGCTGCCAACAAATTATATTTCAATGTTTGGTTGATGGCCGCAACAAAAAAAAAAAGACGCCACCTGCCATACAAAAATGGTCATTGACCTTTGTCACAGTTTATATATAAGCTAAAGCAGTTAGAAAGCTACATACAAACGTTCAAAATGACACACGCACACAGACGCACGTCTTTACAAGGCCCATAAGCGTGAATTTGGCGTGAATCGAGGTACTGTCAGTCGCGAGTGCCGCATCGAGAGACGAAACGAGAGGCATTGGTATAGAAACTTTTTACATAGGTGCGAGTGGTCACCATAGATATGACACTATATAAAGAGACCTTTTATTTTATAGAAATAAAGATTGACAACCCTAACGCTCAATTGACGCGTAAATATTTATGTCAACAAAAAGGTCTAGCTTCCATACTGCTATGAAGTAGCATATATATTTACTGTGCCTTTGTGTAGTGATTAAAAATTGATCCTGTCTAAATAAACTGTCTCCTCCTACAGAACGAGTTAGTATGCTGCGGCGTTCTCTCCGGTAACCGCAACTTCGAGGGCCGCATCCACCCGCACACCAGAGCCAACTACTTAGCGTCTCCGTTACTCGTCATAGCGTATGCACTAGCGGGGACTGTGGATATTGACTTTGAGACCACTCCTCTAGGTAAGTCGACTAAATATACTGAATTTCAATATACCCTTAAGTGTCCCTTAAGTGACATTTTAAGTGTCCCTTAAGTTACATTTTAATTGCCCCTTAAGTGACATTTTAAGTGTCCCTTAAGTGACATTTTAATTGCCCCTTAAGTGACAATTTAAGTGTCTCTTAAGTGACACCTTAAGTGACCTCAAGTGACATTTTAATTGCCCCTTAAGTGACAATTTAAGTGTCCTTTAAGTTACACCTTAAGTGTCCCATAAGTGTGTCTTTCGTGAACATTAAGTGTCCCTTAAGTGACACTTTAAGTGACCCTTACGTGTCCCTTTAAATGTCCCTTAATTAAGTGACACCTTAAGTGTCCCATAAGTGAGTCTTTCGTGAACATTGTGTCCCTAAGTGACATTTAAGTATTCCATAAGTGAGTCTTTCGTAAACATTGTGTCCCTTAAGTGACTTTTAAGTGTCCCTTAAGTGCCGACACCTAAAGTTTCCCATAAGTGAATCTTCTTAAAGTGTCTCTTAAGTGACATTTTAAGCGCCTTATAAGTGACTCTTTCGTGAACATTAAGCGTCCCTTAAGTGAATCATAAATGCAACTTCGAAGGCCGCATCCACCCGCACACCAGAGCCAACTATTTAGCGTCTCCGTTACTCGTCATTGCGTATGCTCTAGCGGGGACTGTGGATATTGACTTTGAGACCACTCCTCTAGGTAAGTCGACTAAATATACTGAATTTCAATATACCCTTAAGTGTCCCTTAAGTGACATTTTAAGTGTCCCTTAAGTTACATTTTAATTGCCCCTTAAGTGACATTTTAAGTGTCCCTTAAGTGACATTTTAATTGCCCCTTAAGTGACAATTTAAGTGTCTCTTAAGTGACACCTTAAGTGACCTCAAGTGACATTTTAATTGCCCCTTAAGTGACAATTTAAGTGTCCTTTAAGTTACACCTTAAGTGTCCCATAAGTGTGTCTTTCGTGAACATTAAGTGTCCCTTAAGTGACACTTTAAGTGACCCTTACGTGTCCCTTTAAATGTCCCTTAATTAAGTGACACCTTAAGTGTCCCATAAGTGAGTCTTTCGTGAACATTGTGTCCCTAAGTGACATTTAAGTATTCCATAAGTGAGTCTTTCGTAAACATTGTGTCCCTTAAGTGACTTTTAAGTGTCCCTTAAGTGCCGACACCTAAAGTTTCCCATAAGTGAATCTTCTTAAAGTGTCTCTTAAGTGACATTTTAAGCGCCTTATAAGTGACTCTTTCGTGAACATTAAGCGTCCCTTAAGTGAATCATAAATGCAACTTCGAAGGCCGCATCCACCCGCACACCAGAGCCAACTACTTAGCGTCTCCGTTACTCGTCATTGCGTATGCTCTAGCGGGGACTGTGGATATTGACTTTGAGACCACTCCTCTAGGTAAGTTGACTAGGTAAGACCGAATTTCAACATACCCTTAAGTGTCCCTTAAGTGACATTTTAAATGTCCATTAAGTGACATTTTAAGTGTCCCCTCAGTGACATTTTAAGTGTCCCTTAAGTGAATCCTAAATGCATCTTCGAGGGCCGCATCCACCCGCACACCAGAGCCAACTATTTAGCGTCTCCGTTACTCGTCATAGCGTACGCGCTAGCGGGGACTGTGGATATTGACTTTGAGACCACTCCATTAGGTAAGTCAGGTCCCTTAAGTGACTTTAAGTGCCCCTTAAGTGACAATTTAAGTGTCCCTTAAGTGACATTTTAAGTTTTCCTTAAGAGTCCCTAAAGAGCCAGTGTATGTGTTCCATAAATTACTCTTTCGTTAAAATGAGGTAACATTTTAAGTGTCCCTTATGTGACACCTTAAGTGCCCGTTAAGTGACAAATTAAGTGACTTTTAAGTTACACCTTAAGTATCCCATAAGTGTGTATTTCGTGAACATTAAGTGTCCCTTAAGTGATAATTTAAATGTCCCTAAAGTGACACTTTAAGTGACCCTTAAGTGTCCCCTTAAATGTCCTTTAATTAAGTGACACCTTAAATGACATTTTAAGTGTCCCATAAGTGAGTCTTTCGTGAAGATTAAGTGTCCCTTAAGTGAATCTTAAATGCAACTTCGAGGGCCGCGTCCACCCGCACACCAGAAGTTGTCAAAGTTGTGATAGCTTAGAAAACGGGCGGCATTGAAGCCAGAAGACCTCGGTTCAAATCTAGTCAGTATTTTTTCTTTTTTTTGTCAAATTCCTTTTTTTTGTGAAAAAGTCTAGGGAGCCCTTTTCACTTCTGCCGGCAGTCCCGGAGTGAATCCCGGTTTTTTCTAAATACTTACTTAATTTTAAATTTTTCAATGTGTTGTATTCAAAATCAAATCAAAATCAAAATTATTTATTCATTTTAGGCTGATACAGCACTTGTGAACGTCAATGAAGCTACGCTATCGGTTCGCAAATCCTACGGCGGGAGGCCTTGTAACGAGAAGAACCGGCAAGAAACTCGCCAAGGGCTATTTTTTTCTCCCTGTCATATTTCATACAGAGTCGTCAAATAAATAAATATTGTCTTAAAGGTAAACGTGCCGACGGCTCTCCTGTGTTTTTGCGCGAGATCTGGCCGACCAGGAAGGAGATACAGGAAGTGGAGAACAGGCACGTCATTCCCGGGATGTTCAAGGAGGTTAGTTACCAGTTATCATACAATAATGAGGGATTTTCTGACAGATGATTGAAAAAGAAAAAAGTTAGTTGCAAAAAACTCAACAGATGGCGGTCATCAGACGTGGTTTGGCTTTTTTTTAATTTGCTGGCAAGGAGTCTACGTTAAGACGGTCAATGTTAAAAAAAAAACAATTACAGAAGGAAAAATAGTAGATTGTACAACAAGTGCATAAAACGTACCATTTTACCCGAAACGTATATATCCACCCGAGCCGTAGGCGAGGATGGATAGTCAATTCGAGGGTAAAATGGGTTTTATGTACGAGTTATACACTCTGCTTTTCACTTCGAGTGTGAGGAAAATAAATAACAATATTGCAAAAATGAAAAAATAAAGACAAGAAACTTCGTCATATTGGCGGGAAGACTTTATTTTCTTTTTTTTTTTAACGTGGCAGTGCAGTGGCTGCACAGTGACTTTAGCATAGATCGTAGTCCATAATGCACTTGAAATACTCATTTCTTACAAAACTTATTAATTTTGCCTAGTTTTATTAATATAGTAATTTAACATGGATTGTGCACAAAATTAAAGAAACAGAATGAAATACTTAACAAGTTTATTTAATTGCGTGTGTGACTGTTTACCTGTCGACCCTTGTCTTAGAGTCTGAGACTTAGACGAAGATTTTACTTTATGCACTAGAGCATATAAAGCGATTTTATGCAGCCTATACCCAACATAAACACGAACTTTACGAGCATGAGAAGTGAAAAAACATTTACAGGACTGAAAAGGCTTATCTACAGGATACTTTTGTAATTTTTTTGAGAAATATGCTGTGTTATGTGTTTGTGCTGTCGCCAACCGCCACGAGCTCGTTACATCAATATCGCCTGCGCTGTCACCTGCCTCTCATAATGGTCAGATGACATAGGTACATGTAAGATCAGCGCCATCTATCGAGTTAATAAATAACTTTTTTAATTTTTAATTTGCTGTCAGAAAATCTCTCATCATTGTATTATTTTTATTTAAGTACTGTCAAACCTATCGACGGCCGATATATGCCGAGGTCTCCGGTTCGATTCACGAACAAGACAAATATTTGTGTGCATGAACATGTTAATTGTCTTGGTCTGGGTGTTTTCTATGTATATTAAGTATATATTTACAAAAAATAAAGTATATAAGTATATCTTTATCCGTTATTTAGTTTCCATAACACAGTTTCTTAATGATAACTACATAATAATATGAGCTAGATAAATAACTTCTTACATTCACACCAATTATCTAAGCTCATGTTAATTTCATTAAGAAACTGTATCATGGAAAACTTGATAACGGATAAATATATACCTAAATACCTTTTTTTTTTGTAAATACATACTTAATATACATAGTAAACACCCAGACCAAGACAAATAGACATGTTCATGCACACAAATATTTGTCTTGTTCGGGAATCGAACCCGAGACCACTGGCGCAGAAGGTGGGTAGCCTACCTCTGCGCCAAATCGGTCGTCAGCTAGATAGTTGGTGTGATTGTGAAATGTTATTTATTTATTTGTGTGCATGAACCTGTCTATTTGTCTTGGTCTGGGTATTTTCTATGTATATTAAGTATGTATTTACAATCAGAAAGTAAAAAAAATATTCAAAAGTCAATGTCGTTTATTCTATTTAGGTTTGTTTAACAACACCTATGAAGTATTTACCTAAGTATATATTTATCCGCTATCAAGTTTTCCATGACACAGTTTCTCAATGAAACTTACATGGGCTTAGATATTTGGTGTGATTGTAAAAGGTTATTTATTTATTATTTATTGTGAACTAAACAATCGAACGCATATCCCACAAGGCATGCTATTGGGTGTTCAACTGTTCTTTTAATAAGGATATTTAAAGTTATTTCTTGTCACTAGGTGTACGAGAGAATCGAACAGGGATCCCCATCTTGGCAAGTTCTCTCCGTGCCACAAGGCAAGCTGTATGGGTGGGATCCCAACTCTACTTACATCAAGAGGCCTCCGTTCTTCGACGGCATGACTCGGGTGAGTTGGAATATAATACTTTTGATTACAAAAAACCTGATGTTATAACGTTTGAATCATTTCAATCGGTTCAGCCGTCTTCGAATAATCGGTGTACATCTTCGATCATATAAACCCTAGATACATAATTCCATACTAAATGAGCTTGAAAAAATGATGCCAACAGAGCGCTGTCATTAGTAGTTATAGTTATAGATATTTCGATTTCGATGCCGTCACCACATTTGATATTCGACCCTAAGACACAGTAATTGGATTTAAATTCGGACGGCAGTGGTAGTACTTACGATCTTATTACATGGAAAGCTCAGACGGTCGGCCGACGCTAGAACAGCGAATCGTATTTCGTCATGTCTGCATCTCTGTCTTACTAACGCAAATAGAAGAAACGGTTGCGCGGCAAGGAGTATTGCAATATTTTAATATAAATAATGAAATTATGATACTTTCAGTACATGTTTGACTTTAAATTAATTGTGCAATTATATTTACGATCAATACTGACTGAAAGTATGATATTACATCTCTTTTTTTCCTTTTTCCGAATTGTTTTTGCGCATCTTCTCAGCACATTTAAGGCGTCGTTTCGCCGGGCGGTCAAATGACTACTGAGAGCGATCTAATGCTCCCTTTCGAATGGAGCATTCGTTGGCGGCTTCACTTTCTGTGCGTTTACGCTGTATCTAGGGTTTATATGATCGAAGGTGTACATACATATAAAAAAATAAACGCGACGAATAGATAACCTCCTCGTTTTCAATTTTTGAGGTCGGTTAAAAACTTAATAAAATTCATCTTTACTAATCATATAATGTCAACACATTAGGCAGTTTGCATTAGAAACATTCTGGATCTGTAGAGATTGTTGATTTGCAGAAATTTTGATAGATTAGGATGATTCACCAGTTATTCACCGAAAAGGGAAGTTCTCCCTCCGAGCTTTGTGAATGCATAAAAATAATTTAAAATCTCAATTTAATGGCTGTTTCATTGATTGTTAAACATTTGTAAAAATGTTTCTTTCGGATGCGAGGGTTTCCTCACATTGATGAAGCAACGCTGGCCTACAGCGTAACAAGTGATAGCAAAATTCGACGAATCGTGTAAGCCTTTCGGTAGCTTAGTTGGTCAGAGCATCGGGCCGGATACCCGGAGGGGCGGGTTCGAATCCCGCCTGAAAGGTACCTATAGGGTTCGTGGTTTTAAACTATCACATTTTTCCTATACTTACAAAATTGCATTGTGAATGCATAAAAAATATTTAAAATCTAAATTGAATATGATAGAAATCTATTTAAATTTTTACTCTTTTGCATTCACAATACAATTTTTATTATTGAAAAATTGAAAATGAAGTATTTTATAGTTGTTTTGTTGTGAGACAGGTAGATTTTTTCTAAAATACTTCATTTTACAAGCTTTTTATCAACTTGCCATGTTAATTAGTTAGTATGTTAGTTAATTAGTGGGGGACAAATCTTGCAAGCTTAATTTGACCCACTTCCCAGTGTCCGACGGAGCTGAAATTTTGCATACTGGTTTGGTTCAGATGACAATACAATATTGAAGTACAGTCAGCAAAAAAGCTTGTCATATAAATGAAATTTTTACTAAAAACTTATAAAATTTTCCAATATGATAGAAATATTGTATTCCAGGACCTCCCTCCCATCGAATCCATCAAAGACGCTCGCTGCCTTCTCCTGTTGGGCGACTCTGTGACCACCGACCACATCTCTCCTGCAGGGTCTATCGCCAGGAACTCGCCTGCTGCCAGGTTCCTGGCTTCGAGGGGGTAAGAAAACTCACAAAAAGTATTAAGTTGTTTTTCACACATAAATGCGCATCTACTTTTGGTCTGGTCGAAAGAAGGATTGGTTGAAAAAATTTTTTGCTGACCCAAGGGGTGCGGTGTCGAAGATATTAAAAGTTCTTTAATTATGAATGATAAAACATATTCACCTCATCTTTGCAATTTAATACTATGGTGTAAGTATTACTTTTTTTAACTCGACTAAATTGTTTTCACGGAATGACTGCTAGATTTGTTTCTTGTATTATTAGGGATGATGACTGATGAATAAAATAACGAAATACTAATAAAAAACTTAAAAATATTAAACTGTGAGTCGTTTCTAGACCTCTTGGTTTTATATATTGCGTTTTATTAGTTTTATGACCCTTCAAAGTTCGAGTGGGCAAGTCCATTTAAAAAGTATAAAATTTATTATAATAAATATTACTTTTGATTAGTCCATAAAATGTTTAGCAAATTTGTCTAAAAACCATTTTGATAACATAATCTATACTAATATTATAAAGAGGAAAAATTTATTGTTTGTTTGTTTGCATCGAATAGGCTCCGAAACTACTGGACCGATTTAGAAAATTCTTTCACCATTAGAAAGATACATTCTTTCCGAGTGACATATGCTATATTTTATCCCGATATTCCCACGGAAACGGGTACCACGCGGGTGAAACCGCGAGGATCCGCTAGTATTAAATATAGCTGCCGGACAAATTTAACTACTTTAGCGTGACGTCACAATAGAGTAGCCGTTAGTATGGAGCGTTTTTGGGCGAGTCCAATATACACATATTGGACTCATTACAAACTGTAATATATTATCTCGGGGAGTTTTCATGCTAGCAAATTAATTCTTTTACCAATGTTTCAATCTTTGATGCTGGGGCTTCACTTGCGTGACGCCTAACGGTGTTAATAAAGGCATGCGCGACTTAGCGCGCTAATTGTATCAAATTAGTGCGTTAAGACCCGACTACACCTGCGTATTATATCAAATATTGATATAATATAATTGTTTACTGTTTCTTTTTAAACGTCAAAGTTGTGTACAATTGTAATTAGGACATAGATTTATTATGTTATATGGCTAAATTTAATTGTATTTGTTATTCTGTGTTCTGTTATTGTACCTCAATAAATAAAATAAAATAAAAATAAATAAATAAATAAATAGCGCGCTAATTTATGGCATTAGACGCAGGTGAAGGTCGGGCATTATAGCCGCTACACACGCTCCTATCCGACCGCCGATTTGGTGCGGGCGAACTTCACTGCAGATATTGGGGCTTAGACAAAGTAACATAGCGATAGCGATAGCGAAGCGATAACGAAGTTCGAAAGAAATTCAAGGTATAGGATTGGCGGATTGGTATAAGCTGCGCTAAATCACGTGGTCTTGCCGCAAGTTGATTGGAGCATAAAGACGATAGCGATAGCGATTGTCGTTTCGCCACATAACGATGTTACTTTGTCTAAGCCCCCTGATCCGCGCCTACACACGTTCAAACCAAATCTGCCAGACCAAATCGGTCGGCGCTACACACGTTCCGATTTGGTCTGGCCGACCTCTAGCCGTTGTTGCAGTGTTGCCAGCCACTGCTAACCTCCCAATATTATTATTATTTATAAATACTGAAAACATTAATTTTCTTGCAATAAATAAATTAAAAAGAAACATATTTTCGGTTTTTAATGTTTTATTACTATAAAAAAACAATTTCATTATTTTTAATTTTCTGTTATTTTCATTAAAATACTAAAACATGCTAAATATTTACTAAAAGCAGCACTTATTTGATGAGATGTTATGCCCTTTTTATATATATTTAGTTTTACGACAAATTGCTAGTTTTTAAACAAAATATTCTAAAAAACAAATAGATAAATAGAATCTTTTCATAAATGGCCATATTTAAACATTTCGTTCGTTCAGTCCTACGTAAAACTCATGAACGAGCATTAAATTGAATCCTCTGAAAATCCCTTAAACGTAATTTACCTGCTTTAAATATTTCCGCTTTTATATATTTTCTCCCTAAATCTAGGGGAAAACCTCCAAAATTGTCAACACTGCCAAGTTGGTCCGGTCGGAAGCCTACACACGTTCCGATTTGGTAGGAAGTGAAGTTCGTGCGAACCAAATCCGGCCGACCGCGTCAAACTCGAATAATAATAATTATGGTCGGACGACTACGCTACACACGTCCAGATTTGGTCTGGAGCAGACCAAATCGGCGGTCGGATCGGAACGTGTGTAGAGTCTATAAGAGATCATTCTATATTACTTACCTAAATAAAAAAAATGTCATCATGCCTATTATGCTGCGTACACACCGGACCAACGAATCTTTACTTAGCTTTAGATTGATCTTCGAAGGCCAGAGACGTGCAGCGGGCAACGCCTGATGTCGTTCGTTGGCGTTCGTTGGGCCGGTCTGTACGCAGTCTTACTAAAGTTTTTTTTCTTTGTTCCAGCCTAACCCCCCGCGAGTTCAACTCGTACGGCTCGCGTCGCGGCAACGACGCCATCATGTCGCGCGGCACGTTCGCCAACATACGGATCGTCAACAAGATGGCGCCCGCCCCGGGGCCGAGGACCACGCACCACCCGAGTGGGGACCTCATGGATATATACGACGCGGCTGAGAGGTAAGATCGGTGACCAAAAATGAGTGAAAAAAAATTGTGCAGCTAGCAAAACTAGCTCTTGCTGCTGCTGCTGCTCGCAGATGAGATGGCTGAGAGGTAATTATGATTGTGCAGCAACTTTAGGTCTGGCCAAAAGTGGGATGGGTGGCCATAACTTTTTCTAGAACTGTCTGTAGACCTTGGTGCACCTATCGGATGCTCTCATGAGATGGGTAACCAAATCCAAGCTGACAAATCAGGGTGTGTCTTACTTCAAATTACACAGAAAAGTACCAGGGCTGCATAAACTATGAAGAGACATTATGTAATTTTTCCATACTAAAAATAGATACAGTCTTCTTGCCTGTCCTGTATACAAGAAATTTGTATGTTGTTCCATGCATGTATACAACTACTGTGATGACAAATTGTGCTGCATCTTTAGGTCTGGTCAAAAGTGAGATGGGTGGCCATTGTATTTATGGAGAAAGTGTTTGAAGATACTGCCAGCAGTAGGTGTGATGAGAGATAGTTGACCAAAACCTCCAGAACCTTGCTAGATACAGGGTTTTTACTTCAAATTACGGAGAAAAGTACCAGGGCAGCATAATGTATGAAGAGACTAGTTCACCATCATGTCTCGCGGCACGTTCGCCAACATCCGCATCGTCAACAAGATGGCGCCCGCCCCGGGGCCGAGGACCACGCACCACCCGAGTGGAGACCTCATGGATATATACGACGCGGCTGAAAGGTAAAGATGGGTGAAAATAAGTGTAATAAAAATTGTGCAGCTACATTAGGTCTGGTCAAAAGTGGGATGGGTGGCCAATTTTTTTTTTCTAGAACTGTCTGGATCTTGGTGCACCTATCAGATGCTCTCTCTAGCTATATGTAGCCAAATCCAAGCTGACAAATCAGAGTGTCTTACTTCAAATTACAGATAAAAGTACCAGGGCAGCATTAACTATGAAGAGGCATTATGTAATTTTTCCATACTCTAAAAATATATACCTCAAATGCCCCCAGTACACGATGGCCGATCATGGTCGGCGACCATGACCAATACATCGTACATTGACACTTTTGAAAGAACCTTTTTAAACTTGTTCGTTCAAAAGTGTCAATGTATGATGTTTTGGTCATGGTCGCCGACCATGGTCGGCCAACCTGTACTGGGGGCATAACAGTTTCTTGCTTGTCTTGTATCCTACTGTGATGACAAATTGTGCAGCAACTTTAGGTCTGGTCAAAAGTGGGATGGGTGGCCATTGTATTTATGGAGAAAGTGTTTGAAGATACTGCCAGAAGTAGGTGTGATGAGAGAGATAGGTGACCAAAACCACCATAACTTTGCTAGAACAGGGTTTTTTTTACTTCAAATTACGGAGAAAAGTACCAGGGCAGCATAATGTATGAAGAGACTAGTTCACCATCATGTCGCGCGGCACGTTCGCCAACATCCGCATCGTCAACAAGATGGCGCCCGCCCCGGGGCCGAGGACCACGAGGACCGCGCACTACCCGAGTGGGGACCTCATGGACATATTCGACGCGGCTGAGAGGTAAGATCGGTGACCAAAAATGAGTAAAAGAAAAATTGTGCAGCTAGCAAAACTAGCTCTTGGGTGGTCCTCCGATGCTGCTCGCTCTCTCAGGTGAGATGGCTGAGAGGTAATTATGATTGTGCAGCAACTTTAGGTCTGGCCAAAAGTGGGATGGGTGGCCAAATATTTTTCTAGAGCTGTCTGTGGGCCTTGGTGCACCTATCAGATGCTCTCATGAGAATGTCTAACCAAATCCAAGCTGACCATCAGGGTGTCTTACTTCAAATTACCAGAGAAAAGTACCAGGGCAGCATTAACTATGACGAGACATTATGTGAAGTATGAGCCACCTTTATGCAAACATCCTGTATAATCGCCAATGTTAGAGCCTACGCTGGCAATACACACACATCCGACACACAAATACTTAAACCAATCAAAATCAAGTCTGATCTGACTATCGGAGAGAAAAAACGGATATTTATTCCCAGCGTTAAGGTCCTGCCTACACATATTAGGGCGGAGCTTCAGTGCCGTGTCCGGCCGCCGCTGGTGATTGGCGGACGGACCACGGCCCGGCCACGGCCCTGATATGTGTAGTAATAGCTTTAGGGTAGGATTTCTCCGACGAAAACACGATCTTGATCACAGTATCACTTTATTTTCACAAAATCACAAAGAAGACTGACCCTTTCGGCAAAGAATACTATAATATTACCACAAGATTGCTTAAACTGTGGTATTACTAACGTACTTTCGGGCTAGAACACGGACATTTATAAACCGAGATAGTATCGTTTCACAACTATATTCAATACCGGAACTTACAATCATCTTTAAAGACTTAAATAATAAATTACTATTTTAATCAAAACAAAATATACAAAAATACATTAAACAATTTATTAAAACAATTCAAAAAAGAAAATGTCATTCTTTTAGAGTTTTAATTTCATTAAATATTAAATGTAAACAACACGTGATACACCATAGTCAAAACAGCAGCTCTTTATACAAGACGAATAATTACAGGAAGTAAAATTCTAACAGTAGGCAGTCCTTATCTATTGAAAAGGTAATAACGATGAATTTTTTGTTCCAGATACGCATCAGAGAAAGTGTCCCTGATAGCGATCGTGGGCAAGGACTACGGGTCGGGCTCCAGCCGCGACTGGGCCGCCAAGGGACCCTACTTGCTGGTACATTGGTTTAAACTATTACTATCTTACTAGCCCCTCATTTACCGTTCGTACACCAAGAGCTTCATATTCGCCGAGCTGCGACCATTGAGTACTGCTGCGGCACACACGCATTTTTATTTTGAACTTTTTGTCTTATTAGCTTCGATCATATAAACCCTAGATACAGCGTAAACACACAGAAAGTGAAGCCGCCAAGGAATGCTCCATTCGAAAGATGCATTAGATCGCTCTCAGTAGTCATTTGACCGCCCGGCGAAACGATGCCTAAATGTGCTGAGAAGATGCGCAAAAACAATTCGAAAAAAAGGAAAATAAGAGATGTAATATCATATTTTCAGTCCGTATTGAACGTAAGTATAATTGCACAATTAATTTAAAGTCCAACATGTACTGAAACTATCATAATTTCATTATTTGTACTAAAATATTGCAATATTCCTTGCCGCGCAACCGTTTCTTCTATTTGCGTTGGTAAAACAGAGATGCAGACATGAAGAAATACGATTCGCTGTTCTAGCGTCGGCCGACCATCTGAGCTTTCCATGTAATAAGTAGTAAGTACTACCATGCCGACCGAATTTAAATCCAATTACTATAATTAATTAATTATAAGAATATCAAATGTGACGGCAGTATTCGGAATCGAAATATCTATAACTATAACTACTAATGACAGCGCTGTTGGAATCACTTTTTCAAGCGCATTTAGTATGGAATTGTGTATCTAGGGTTTATATGATCGAAGCTTATTAGGTCTAATTTGTGTTTTCTATTCTTGTTCGTAATACAGACAGTGCTATCTACTCTTATACCTATGTCTTGTATTTAATGAATATGTGTGTGTCTGTAGTAAGAAAATAAAGTTATTATCTATCTATCTATCTATATGAAGCTCTGCATTGTTTATTTGCAACTATTGCAATTTTTATATGTTTCGTATGCGGTTTTCGATGTTCAAAAGAGAAATAAATTCTACTTACTGTAAAAATACAATGTGATCCGAAAAAAAAGAAATAAATGTTTTATTCAGACTGGATCTGCAAATCAGAAGTTTTTTTATTAATCTTAATTTTTTTATTACTCAGGGCATCCGCGCAGTAATAGCGGAATCCTTCGAGCGCATCCACCGCTCCAATCTGGTGGGCATGGGCATAATACCGCTACAGTTCCTGCCCGGGCAAAACGCCGACAACCTGGGACTGAACGGGTCCGAGACGTTTACCATCGCTGTGCCAAAGGAGGTCGCGCCGGGAGACACAGTCACTGTACAGGTAAAAACGTCTTCAGCTTCAAAACTCTTGATTTACCGCAAGTTTTAAAGATCAGAGTACCAGGGCAGCATAAACCGCGAAGAACCTAATTAAGAAACTCGGCCAAGTGTCAAGGAATAAGGTAGCTAATATCAATACATCGACCTAAAAACTTCAGTTCCTGCATAACGCCGCCAACCTGGGACTGAACGGGTCCGAGACGTTTACTATCGCTGTAGACACAGTCACTGTACACTTGTACAGGTAATAAGTTTTTAGTAAAAATTTCATTTTCATGACAAGCTTTTTTGCTGACTGCATTTAAATATTGTATTGTCATCTAAACCAAACCTGTATACAAAATGTCAGCTCCATCGGACACTGGGAAGTGGGTCAAATTAAGCTTGCAAGGTTTGTCCCCCCCAATAAGGTTTGGTTTGCATTTGGATTGGAGAATGATCTTAAAAAAACAAGTAGTTTTTCCAACCAAACATACATAGATTTCCTTGGGTTGATCAAGCCCGTATGAGTAGGACAGATTTAACCATGGCTCTGAGACTACTCGCCGAGACTCTGAGACTGTTCCGTTGAATGCATTTGCATACCTCATGGGCAAAGTCATCTCACCTATGTGCTCAGTTTGTAATATTGTGGAAGATGTTCACCACCTCTTGGCGGAGTGTGCCAGGGGTGAAGAGCTGAGAGCTCAATTATTTTCTCGCGATTTTAATGTGGGTAAATATAATAGTATTCTCGCCTCACCTTTATCTGATGAGGCGAGGATGCTATACAATTTGGTAAATAGAATTAATGTATGTAGAAGCTAGTTTTTTTTTTGTTAATGTCAATAATATGTATTTTTTTATTGGTTAATTTATTGTTCATGATTATACTTCGATTTCTTTACGGGGGTGACATAGTCAGTATGTGACTAAACCCTCTTTTCAAACAAGAATAAAAAAAATAAAAAACCAGTAAAATTTAGACTAAGTTCTGTTAACCGTTGGTTAAATGGTTGGTTAACGCACGTGATTGGCTAACCAACCAAGTAACCTACGACGGCTAAACAACTTACTTTGTTTTTGTTCCAGGTATCTACAGGCAAATCATTCCAAGTAATAGTGCGATTCGACACCGAAGTCGATTTGACGTACTTCAAAAACGGAGGCATTCTGAACTACATGATTAGAAAGATGCTGTAAATACTCTAATAGTAGTGATAGTGATAGTATGGATAAGCCTGGTATTATAATTCTTTATTTTTATCGTCTTTCTTCATATAAACTGACTGTTTATTATCATTGGTGTTGTAGACATGGTCTGTACTTAAAAATGACGCACTTTTTTCAATATTTGAGACAAATCAACGGAAGGCGTATCCATACTAGTCCTGTCGCTAAAAAACATGCCTGTCTGTGAGATGGCTAAAATGGGCCGTCACAGGTAGCGACTTTTTAGGTGTAGGCGTCTTACAGACGAGAAGTTAATAGTCCAATTGATATTTTATTGATTAAAAGTGTAATTTATGGACGTTATTTTTTTACAAAACTTTTCGAAACTACTATTACTTAATAAAAAATGTTTTTCATCACAAGAAAACTGAATTCGGAAAATATTAGAGAAATAATATCAGAAAAACAATTTAGTCTTCAAAAGGTGCGCTTACACGGGCAACTAAGATTGCTCAATTCCTATCAATACCCGTCAGCTATGACGTCACTACCACATCAAGCAATTTAGGGCGATGGCAAAATGTAGCAACCTGTTGCTAAAATGGGCCACACAATAGCACAAAATAACTTTAAAAACTAAAAACTAGGCAATACATGTAACATCCACCGCTCCCGCTGCCGGCCTATTTCTCTCGCGAAAACGAGACGTAATTATACGTTTAAACGGGATAAAAAAAAATGTCTAAAATTTTCTAATTTGTACCATATATTCTACATTTCTCAATGTCGGAAAATCTTTGGACAATATACCCGAAACAATTTCAAAAAGGTAAATTGCATTGCCAACCTATTATTGCCAAGAAAATTGCCCGTGTGCCCGCACTTTTAGTAAGATTCGAATTTGTCGAGTGCTCCCTTTTTTCTAGTATTATTTCTCTGAAGAATAGCATTGTGAATGAAAAAATATAAATCATAGTTAAGATGTTTTTTTAAAGCTGAAATAACGTTGTGTTTAAACTAGATATTATTATGGTGTGTTTTGTATGTTAGGGGTGCTCATTATTTTATTATTATTATTTCTGTTACAAAAACACTTTATAATATAGAATCTTTTTGCCTTGCAAAGTGAAGGATATCTTAATTTTAAGCGCATCAATATTTATAAATATTTGTTTATAATTTAATTATTTACCATTTAGTTGAGTTAAAGACCCTTGCAGTAACTATTGTCATCTCTTTTACCGACTTGAGTACTATTACCAATTAAAGTTACCTATGAATAACCAGGCAAATACAGTTTTTTGAAAGTGTTGGTTCGTTTAATAACAGGACACTCAAGAGTCCACACCAAAGAAAAGCCCTTTTAATGTGAAATATTATGCGAGATGTATTTTTCAGTTAGTGGTACTTTTTACAAGTCATCTAAGAATTCATTCGGGTGAAAAACCTTACTCATGTTCATTTTGATATAGAACCTTTTCTTTTCGACGTAATTTAAATTCACATTTAAAGATCCACACCAAAAAACCATTAAGGCGCGCGTACACAGGCAATTGTTTTGGCTATAATTGCCTGGCAACTGTAATGGAGCAATTAAGTGGAGCGATGTTGCTCCATATTTCATGGTATCCATTGTTGTTTGGCCGTATCTCAGCTACAGGTTGCTGCATTTTGACATTTTGCCATCGCCCTCAACTGCTTGATGTGGTCGTGCCGCCAAATTTGGCGGGGATTGACATAAATTGCGCAATTTTAGCCTGTATTCCCATTGTCCCCATGATGGGGACAACGGGAATGAATAACGAATTGAATTGAATAATTAAAATTGGTTCCCGTTGTCCCGTTTGTTTATTCTATCCCCATCATGGGGACAAAAATCATGGGGACAACAGGAATACAGGAATTTTAGTTGCCCGTGTAAGCGCGCCATAGATCTTCATCACGGTAATGGTATTTTAGTTGTCAGGAAATTATATCGCGAATAAAACTCTTGACGTAAATGCAATACTTGACGGTTTTTTCTATATTTTTGATAACTTAAAATTGGGTGCCTAAGATGACTAATAATAAAATAATAATAATATAAAATGTCAAAACATTCTCAAACAAGGTCTTGTTTCACAAGTAATTTATAGATTGTAAGAGGAATGGTTATTTTTTTGTATTTTTATCTACTTTAGTTTTATTATTTTTATTGTTAGCCTGTTAAAGATAATGATGAAGCCTGATATTCGGAAATAAATGATATTTACATATTTGTAATTGGAAGTCTTATTTCATACTTGTACAATTTTGTCATTGATCCCCAAACAACATATAAATAATAATAACTAATACGAATAAAAAAAAAATAATTTTACTTTTTTGCATTCACAATGCAATTTTTAGTATCGAAAATGAAGTATTAAAAAAAACGACCCGTCTCACAAACAACTAGCTCCGATGGGACTCGAAACTGGGTTCGTGGGTTCGAGTCCCATCGGAGCTAGTTGTGAGACGGGTCGTTTTTTTTATACAGTATTTTCAATAATACGAATGAACTCAAAATTTCTCAACGAATATTTTAAAATTCTTTCACCAATAGAAAGCTACGGAAGAGGATACCAGCCAGCGGACTACATGGCGCCGCATGATATAGAAAGCCGACCCCGTGTAACGGAAAAAGGCGAGGACAAAGAAGAAGAAGAAGAAGAAGTAGAAAGCTACATTATTTTAATGCGACAAGCATTTTCTGAATTTTGACAGCAAATTTCGTATTGCAAGTGGCTCCTCTGTCACGGCTGTCAACGGAACAGACAGGAACTAGAGTGCGTGTCAGATAATTCTGCGCGCGGCTGTGGCATTATTGGCGCTGGTAGCAGTACATACTTTTGTTCTAAGCATATGGAAAAGATTAGTATTCGATTTTGACCGCGCGCAGACTTTAAGGCTGAGAGGTATACCCATGAAGTTCGACTTAATACTGAGGTAACTGGAGAGTGCAGTACGAACAATTTTTTGTGACCACAAATTTCACAGTGGCTGTCTTCCGTCTCACCTACACTTTAAAAAAATACGTATGGTCATATGAGACAACTGACAGCCACTACCTGCCACTACATACTAAATGTCAAATTTCCTGGTGTTCACTTTTTTATTCAGGGTGAGAGCTCCAGTTACCTCAGAGTATTAAGTCAAACTTCATGGGTATACCAAATACAGTGGCACAATCTTTTCTGTTCCGGTGACAGCGGCGCTATGTACGTTTTTCTTTTTTTTTGTAACAATTTACCCGGCCCCGACTTCTAAGACCTTGAGCCGCCAGCAGCGCTATGGTTGGACCATGGAAGTATTATGGGTTGGACATCAATTTGACAGCAGAATGACATTAAAAAAAACATGATAGTTCCACATTTTGGCCACCGGAACAGAAAAGTTTGTGGCACTGTACCAGAGACAGATCTGTCAAATAAAACAAGTATTTGTAGTAAAGGTACACGTTTAATACTACATACAGGATTCCGATTTTCGTTTCAAATAAAAAGGCGTTTTCTACAGCCCACAGATATTTTACATTCCATCCAAGGACACTATAATCATATATACAGGGTGTCCCAGAATATGTGGATCAAACTGTCATAGGAGATAACATGGATGATGACCTCGGAAGTGCACATAATAAAAAATAATTTGGTGCAATTTTTTTTTTATTTAAAATAGTGTAGAGGCGACAAAATAACGCCAATATTAAAAAAAAACATGTTTCAAAGATTCACAAATATTTTAAGTAGGTAGTAAAAATAAAACAAAGTTGCCCTGTATGTGGGCGCTAACGTCGAAAATCTGAACAAGACTTTTCCCAAAATACTGAAATTTTGTTTTTATTCAAAGGTATCTCTCATGATAATTTAATTCACATATTCTGGGACACGCTGTATATTATATATTTATATATTTTTTCTAGAAAATTACGCCTAAGTTCATTTTTTCCATAAAAAGTTTTCAATATGGCCGATTATCTTATTCTAAAATAAATTATGTCGCGGCGAACAACACAAGGAAACAGTATTTTTATAATAAAATAAATCACTTTCATTGCGAGCTTTCAGAATGTGCGTTTATATTTTTGATTTTCATATTGCCAAGCTGACTTACAAGACTGATACAAGTGTTACCTATGATAAATGATATCAGGGACCTTGTGTGAGTCTCCAATAAGGATTAAAAGCGAAGAGCAGTAGCAAGCACGGAAAAAAATGTATGAAAACCGGAGCAGCGCTCCTACGGTCGTTAATGGAACTAAAATTAAATATCAGGAACAGTATGGAAACTGAATGCATTTTGTCTGGTGGTATCGTTTTCGATTCAACGAGAACGCGTTTTCCGTGCTCAGGGTACTGAGCTGTATTTTCATTAATTTCTCTACTCTTACTCTTATTCAGATTTCAGAAAAAGACGAGCCGGTTTCACAAACAGTCGGAAGCGCTCCCGGACAACGGAATGTAGACATATGCACTGTCTCTGTCACTCGCTATAGAATAGACTATAGCAGAATTATTCGAACCCGATTCCGTTTCCGATGGTTTTGCGTTTAAGAGTAGGCACTCTTCAAAGTAGGCAAACCCGAAACTTCGGTATACCCGTCCCCCTCACTCTCTAGTCGCGACAAAATCGAGTGAAAGGGGCGGGGCTAACCGAAGTTTCGGATTAGCGTTTCAGAGTACGGTCCCTGATTCGAATTCTGTTTCTTTGTCTATGAGAGTCAGAGACTGCATTGATTGCGCTGTCGGAAGCGTTTCCGATGGCCTGTGAATCGGGCTCGTCTTTTTCTGAAATCTGAATAAGAGTAAGAGTTAGAGTTGTGTTAAATAACACCGAATTTCGATGACCTTACTCCATCAATTAAATTGGTATCAATTATTTTTAAAGATTATTATAATTTTGACATTTTTTAGAATTTAGTTTGAAGCATCTTTTAGAATTCAAAACGTTCAAAAGAAAGAACAGATTTTCAAATCACATTACAAGAATTCCCTTTCGGTGTCAGCTTTGCTTACGCCGAAAGTTAAGTTTCACTACAAAATTAGGATTCGATCAATAATAATTGTCGGTGTAATGTTAAATTTCAACTCACTTTCGGCGACAGATAATTATGTCTGAAAGCTCGCTTGCAGAATATAGTTTTTTCAATTAAATATCAAGCAAGTATAAATAATTTACTAAAAAATCTTACAAATTATTACATTATTATGATGTGTACAAATATTGCTTCTGAATTTTCCTTATTAAAAATTAATATTGCACCTAATTATACAAAGAGTAAGTTAATTACATACATTTTTCATTACAAAAAAATAATAAAAAAATCATATAAAAGTCACAATAATTAGATTCGAGATAAAAATACGTTAATTTTATATTTAATATATAATATTCTAAATAGCATTATCACTAACACTGTGTTATTGCTTAAAATTAAAATTATTGGCTACGTATTATTAATAAATTCATTTTTAATGGTTGAGTTCATTAATATGGATATAAAATCATTTTATTATATTATATTCGGTATTCGTTAAAAGTTGCAAATAATTTATTAGTTAGAAATGTTTTCTTTTTACACATTAGGCAGTGATGAAATTGCACTTTTGCTAAAGCCGACAAGAATAATGATATAGCAAAGAAGGTACGATACAGACTGACCGGTTCACATCGCGCCGGCCCGATGGCATTAAGCGATGCAGTAAAGGGAATTTAAATGTAACATAAATTACAGTTTGTATTAGCTGCACCGCTAATCTCCGTACGGCTTCCACGCCACGCGTATGGCTCCGAACGAACGCAGATCGGCCCGGGCCGATGCGAGCCGGTTGGTCTGAATCGTACCTAAGACATTTTTTACCTCGAAAGCCAAATCTCGAAAACCCTTTTCCGAAAATTACCTTTTTTATGTTACTAAATATCGAATAATATTGTAATTTCTCTTCAAAGCAATATATTGAATAGTATTATGTTTGTATATTATTTTATGCTCATTTAGTTTGTGCTTTTATTTGGAATTCGTTTCCGTATTAGGCTTGGGTGGTAAGGGGTTGAAATTTTTTAAACTTTTTACACATTTATTTAAAAAGTTCAGGTTTATACCAAATCCCAATAAACATAAAGATCAGTTGTATTTCACCACAATTATTTACAGGACAGTTAAATCTAAAAGCCGTTCTTTACTTCTAATAAAAGTCCAACACTTAAGAAATAACTCTTTGGTGTTACAATCGTTACACGATTCGCAAATGAAAGCGCTAAGCAAAGGGGTAAGACACTTAAGACAGACGTTAGAAGCAGTAGGTAGCCCTTTGCTCAAAAGAGCAAACCCTTCATACAAAATATGAAATAAACAAAAAATATTTAGCTGCAACACCCGTGACACTTTCACCGTTCACTCAGTGTTACACACTTGCATTTTCACGTGTCACTTTACGTCTGCTCTCCCCGATGGAGCATCCTCGGAAGTTATTTGTGCACTGCACTACCTCGCACCACATAAGTGCGACGAAAAACGGGTTGAGTGTAATGGAGAGCAATTATTTTTCATTTTTTTATTTTTTTATTACTTACGACCGACCACAGAAATCATATCAGCAGTATAACATAAAATTAATGAATACTAATTGAATAAATAATGAAAATAATTTCTTACACATTAAATAAACTAAAATAAAATTACTTAAGTACAATTAAAATTCCATTACTTACATTAAAAATAAATATTGAAAATATATTCCTGTAATGGTTCAATCTGGAGCAATTAAGTGGAGCGATGTTGCTCCATATTTCGTGGTACTATGAGGCCGTATCTCAGCAACAGCAACAAATCGTCGTTACGCGTGCAAAAGTCGCTATGTGTCATTTAGTCATTTTCGGGTTTTTATGCAGTTTTGATCGTTATTTCAATACACACATACTGTAAAAACAGCTATGTGATAAATGCAATATTTAAAGAGTTAGTAGAGTTACGGAAAGTAGCTATGTGACATTCATACATCGAAAATTCCATGTTAACTCGCTAAGTGTACATAGCTTACGCCAATTGCGCCCGATATGTGCAGTTTCACTGCACATAGCGAGTTTTTTGGTCAAGTTCAGACTCACTGGATCACGAAACTCTTAAATAAATAGCTATTATGTGTCAAATTTGCCTATTATGTTTAATTAGGGATATTACCTACATATTAATAATGTTATATATTCAAAAGTAATCTGAAACTACGTAAATTTAATATGTGTATTAAAGTAAACATAAATTATTTAGATACTCTGATTATTTTTCTGGTAAATCTGTTTTTTGTGTCTCCTGTAAAGTATGTAAAAAACACATAGCGACGACAGCACGCGCAACGACGAAATAAATAAATAAATTAATAAACAGGTTGCTACATTTTGACATTTCGCCATCGCCCTCAATTGCTTGATGAGGTCGTGACGTCATATTTTAGATTGACAGGAATTGCGCAATTTTAGTTGCTCGTGTAAGCGCGCCATAAGTAGGTGTTGCAGTTTGCAGTTTCTGTGTTGCAATCTTCGATCAACAATATGTAGTTCTAGATGAAGGCTCACGAACTAAAAATTTTTAAGGCTGAGAAAAAAGGTTATAATGTACGATCTTATGTCACAGAATATATATTAGTACCTTACGGTACAGAAATTTCACTCCCGAGTTTAGGTATGATAAACGCAAGCGTCCGGTCACCGGACTAGTCTCAATAGGCTGGCACTCGCTCGACTTGTCGCACACGCAGCGCACGCATCCGCATGTGTCGCCATCTGTCTCGCTTCGCGTGTATTTACTTTCACAGATAAAGTAGTACTTCTAACAGCCCTAGCAGATAGCTAGCGAGAAACGAGACGGCAGACAGTTATTGTACTATGAACGCTATACGCAATGCAAAAGGTTGAAATTAGGTTGTTTTCCAGAATAGTAGGCAAATATTTCGGGGATTTTGCGCCGCTTGTATGGAAGTGAGACAGGCCTGCTTATGTCATAAATAACAGGAACTAAGTATTTATAAATATACGCTCAAGTGGCTTAGTGGGCGCATATTTTCTTTGCCGTGGTCACTCCAATTAGGTACTATGTATCTAGACCTTGGTGTTATTGTTGATCGAAGGTTGCAGCAAAGTAACCTAAATATTTTGTTTTTTGCATATTTTGATAAAGACTTTCGCCAATAACGTCGGATTCTATCAAAACCCTCCCAAATAAGTTGTCATGACAACTAAAGTACGGGATTCTTCGTGTTACGTAATTTAGCTTGTTTTCAATTCCCGCTTCATCAGTACAAAATGCGTGACATACTCCTTTTAACCTCTTGCTGTACCGTGGGTAGAGCTCTGATTGGTCGACGGGCCAATTAGGGGAGGGCGCGGAGGGTATATAAGGCGAGCGCGGTGAGTACGCGGCTCATTCGGTGTGCGGTCGCGGACGCGAACATCGGCGTTAGTTCGTCCGCGTGTGCGGTGTGCGTCCCACCGAGCGTGTGGAACTGGAATATGTCGCTGACCTGGAACAACAAACTTTGTTTAATTAAATAAATAAAAAGGATAATCCTATTTGTTTCAAATTACAAAAATTTAATTGTATCTCAGTATTTATTTATTCAATTTACTTTCCTTGACATTTTTGCCGTACTGAGGTAGAGTGTAACCAAAAAATTGGGCTGACTACACACAGGATATATCAACAGTTGGGTCGTATTATACCTAATTACAATATACCGTATTATACACTACCTAAATACGGCACTAATGTCATGGAAAGATCCTAGGGTTGTTGCAGAATATCAGCGACAGCTTAGTTAATTCAACTGTCAGATACTGAGCTGCAATTCAAGAGATATTTCTCCTGCAAACTAGAGATCCGGACCCAAATTTTATCTAGTTTTTGAGGAGTAAGGGGACGGAAAAAGTGTAGAAAGCTTTAGCCGAATTTAAAAATATTGGCAGTGTCGTTTACCTCGTTCCGCCGTGTCTGTTTTTGGTGTCAGCAGCGTTGTTCTGGGTAAATAAGGTGTATCCTGTCCTACTTCGTTCCAACCGTATCTGGTCTTGGTGCCAGCAGCGCTGATCTGTGGAAATAAGGTGTCTCCTGTCGTGCCTCGTTCCAGCCGTATCTGTTCTTGGTGTCAGCAGCGTTGATCTGGGGAAATAAGTTGTCTCCTGTCCTACCTCGTTCCAACCGTATCTGTTCCTGGTGCCAGCAGCGTTGATCTGGGGAAATAAGATGTCTCCTGTCCTAATTCTATCCAACCGTATCTGTTCTTGGTGTCAGCAGCGTTGATCTGGGTAAATAAGGTGTATCCTGTCCTACTTCGTTCCAACCGTATCTGGTCTTGGTGCCAGCAGCGCTGATCTGTGGAAATAAGGTGTCTCCTGTCGTGCCTCGTTCCAGCCGTATCTGTTCTTGGTGTCAGCAGCGTTGATCTGGGGAAATAAGTTGTCTCCTGTCCTACCTCGTTCCAACCGTATCTGTTCCTGGTGCCAGCAGCGTTGATCTGGGGAAATAAGATGTCTCCTGTCCTAATTCTATCCAACCGTATCTGTTCTTGGTGTCAGCAGCGTTGATCTGGGGAAATAAGGTGTCTCCTGTCCTACTTCTATCCAACCGTATCTGTTTTTGGTGTCAGCAGCGTTGATCTGGGGAAATAAGGTGTCTCCTGTCCTACTTCTATCCAACCGTATCTGTTCTTGGTGTCAGCAGCGTTGATCTGGGGAAACAAGGTGTCTCCTGTCCTACCTTTCCAGCCGTATCTGTTCTTGGTGTCAGCAGCGTCGATCTGGGGAAATAAGTTGTCTCCTGACCTACCTCGTTCCGCCGTATCTGTTCTTGGTGCCAGCAGTGTTGATCTGGGAAAATAAGGTGTCCACTGTCCAGGCGCGGATCCAGGATTTGCTTGAGAGGAGGGGGGGGGAATTTGTTGGAGGGGGGGAGGCAATCTATACTTATTTCACGTGGCCAAATCATGAATGCTAATATTTTGTAGATAAGATTATGTCGCAGGGGGGGCAATCGCCCCCATTGCCTCTTCCTTGTATTCGCGCCTGCTCCTGTCCTACCTCGTTCCAGCCGTATCTGTTCTTGGCCTGCACTATGGCCTCATACACGGCGCCGGGCTGCAGCCCCTTCAGTTCGTGCGTGACGCGGTGCGTGAGCGCGCCGGCGGGCGGCGGCGCCGCTAGCACTACGTCGTGCCAGCGCCCGGGCTGCTGGAACGACTCGTTGATCTGGGAACAGGACGGTTAAGGGTTAGGCACTTGTCAAACAACGGTGGATGCGGAATAGAAAGTATAAACAACTTAAGCTTTATGTCATAGTTAGCGCTCATTGCTACCGCAGCAGTGATTGTAGCACTATACGCTATACGCCACTGTAACATATCTCGTAGCACTGATCCCCGTCGTAGATATGGCACTTACCACGAGTTGCCGGTACAGTAGCGTCAACTCATCCAGTGACGAGCAGATCTCGTAGCTGCTGTAGCACTCATAACAACCGTAAAATCTTGCGTAGCACTGATGCTCGTCATAGCTATGACACTTACCGCGAGTTGCCGGTACAGTAGCCTCAGCTCATCCAGCGGTGGGTAGCTGTCGACCATGAACGCTAGCTCGTAAGCGTGCGCTCGTCGGGCCAGAGGCGGTGAGGTGACCTGTGGGAGCGCGTAACAAAGCGGCCGTAGCACTGATAGACGCCGTAAAACTAATAGACACCGGAGTACTGATAGATAGCTGTTGTAGCACACGCCGCCAGCCGCTAGTATAGTAGTCTCTAGCTCATGCAGAGATAGATAGATCTCGTAGCTGCTATAGCACTCCTAACCACCGTAGAATCTTGCATAGCACTGACACCCGTCGTAGCTATGTCACTTACCGCGAGTTGCCGGTACAGTAGCCTCAGCTCATCGAGCGGTGGGTAGCTGTCGACCATGAACGGTAGCTCGTAGGCGTGCGCTCTTCTGGCCAAAGGCGGTGAGGTGAACTGCGGGAGCGCGTAACAAAGTGGCCGTAGCACCGATAGACGCCGTAGTGTTGATACAGTAGCCTCAGCTCATCGAGCGGTGAGTAGCTGTCGACCATGAACGGTAGTTCGTAAGCGTGCGCTCTTCTGGCCAAAGGCGGTGAGGTGAACTGCGGGAGCGCGTAACAAAGTGGCACTAGCACTGATAGATGCCTTAGTATTGATAGACGCCGTAGTGTTGATACCCGTCGGACCTATGACACTTACCGCGAGTTGCCGGTACAGTAGCCTCAACACATCGAGCGGTGGGTAGCTGTCGACCAT
This sequence comes from Crambus lathoniellus, assembly GCA_949710035.1. NCBI lineage: Eukaryota > Metazoa > Arthropoda > Insecta > Lepidoptera > Crambidae > Crambus > Crambus lathoniellus. The sequence goes on from OX453321.1 coordinate 16,807,660, forward strand.
GAATGCTAGCTCGTAAGCGTGCGCCCGTCAGGCCAGAGGCGGGGAGGTGACCTGTGGGAGCGCGTAACAAAGTGGCCGTAGCACCGATAGACGCCGTAGTGTTGATACCCGTCGGACCTATGACACTTACCGCGAGTTGCCGGTACAGTAGCCGCAACTCATCGAGCGGTGGGTAGCTGTCAACCATGAAGGCTAGCTCGTAGGCGTGCGCCCGTCGGGCCAGAGGCGGGGAGGTGAACCGCGCGGGTCCCGGTCGACCGGACACTTCGACGTGCCGCCTCGACCGGCCTAGGCTGTTGTCTGCCACGCAACTGGGGATGAAATGTAGAATAGTAGATTGTACAACAAGTGCATAAAACGTACCATTTTACCCGAGACGTATATATCCATCCGAGCCGTAGGCGAGGGTGGATAGTCAATTCGAGGGTAAAAGAGGGATGTACGATACACTCTGCTTTTCACTTCGAGTGTGAGAAAAATAATAACAATAGGTATTGCAAAAAAGAAAAATAAAGACTTATTCGCCATATTGGCGGGAAGACTTTCTTTTTCTTTTTTTTATACGTGGCAGTGGCAGCAGTGACTTTAGCATAGATTGTAGTCCATAATGCTCTTGAAATACTTATTTCTTACAAAACTCATTAATTTTGCCTAGTTTTATTGATTTAGCTATTTAACATGGATTGTGTACAGAATTAAAGAAATAGAATGAAATAACAAGTTTATTTAAAGAAGTTTAATTGCGTGTGTGACTGTTTATCTGACGACATTGTGACATGAGAAGTGAAAATATAGTTTTCACTTCTCATGCTCGTAAAGTTCGTGTTTATGTTGGGTATAGGCTGCATAAAATCGCTTTTTATGCTCTAGTGCATAAAGTAAAATCTTCGTCTAAGTCTCAGACTCTAAGACAAAGGTCGTCAGCTAAACAGTCACACACGCAATTAAACTTCGTTAAATAAACTTGTTATTTCATTCCGTTTCTTTAATTTTGTACATAATCCATGTTAAATTACTTACTAAATTAATAAAACTAGGCAAAATTAATGAGTTTTGTAAGAAATAAGTATTTCAAGAGCATTATGGACTACGATCTATGTTAAAGTCACTGTGCTGCCACTGCCACATATAAAAAAAAGAAAAAGAAAGTCTTCCCGCCAATATGGCGAAGACTTATTTTTTTCTTTTTTGCAATATTGTTATTGTGTCCTTTCGCCGTTATTCGAAGCCTAGGTAAACATATTTTGAGAGAAAGCCCTTTCCGTTTCCGTTCGACATCAATTTTCCTATTGGTCAATCTAACCAACGTGACGTCACTTCCGTAACGTCATCATAAGTCACGTGATACGAGTTCACCTTTTAGCAACGGCGGAAGATTTGTGTCATTGGCGTCCATTTTTCGCAACCGTTCACATCTAGTCATAAACGCTGTTAGCGTTCGAAATTTAAAATTTAAAAATTTGTACGAGTGGTTCTTTTATTTTACTTTCTCGGATAAAGTAATATTATTATTTATGAAAATTGTTCGAATTTTAAAAGAGCGTGCCTGTGAGTGAGCGCGCGAAAACATGGCGGGTCGGGCTCGAGGTCCACCTGTTAATTTCAAAGTACCTATCGTGGAAATCCAACGCATTTAGAACGACGAGATGGAGTATCAGGTTTATTGGCACATAGGAATTGAGGTAATTTAACACCTCGCCAGGTCAGTGAAAGTTTTGATTTTTTATTTTCTTACCCACCAGCAAGTAAGAAATTTTATATTTTCTCACCATGAAAAATCTGTTCATGTGATAGTTAGTAGAGAGATTTTGCGATCTGCGCTGAGAGATTATACCATAATCTTAATCATTTATGTCAAATAGATTTCCTTTAATAGTGATACAATGTGATTTAGGGATTTTGAAAGGATCGGGAAGTATACAGTGGGCCTCGGCTCCCGTTGTCGCCCGTGCTTGACCTTGACACACTTTTCTCTTGTTTAGTTTATAAATCCTATTTTACAATTTGTACAGACTTCTTGTGGCGATTTATTGTTACGAAAGCATTTTGAAGTACCGACATTTTCTATAATGGTTATCATGTCTATTGGAAAAGTATTATTGCAGTTCGAAAATAATATGTCAGTATAGTCGAGTGGTATAGCACTAATTTTGTTTAGTTGCTTTTGTTTCAACGTTTTGTTTTTGATCATGTATCTATACCGGCGCATAGTGTGTGATTACTGTTATACTTTTATTACTCCCATGTCTGTATGTGAGTGCTACCTGCATTATAAATGGGAACAAGCGTCGCTATATATAATTATGTATTAACTAACCAAGTAGTGCAAGGCAAATAATATTTTAAAGGGAATAGTGTATTTCATTTATTGATTTTAAAAGTACATACTGTTGTTGCAAAAGTTTATTCTAAATACTTTCTACAGTTGACCCTTGCCCCTTTTAGGGAGTGTTTATGTGGGTCGTGTAATGTAACATGGAGCAAATGATTTGATATTATTTTTATTTTTTTTATTTTTTTGTGCGTACTGCGGTATTGATTTTTTTTAATACTGTTTTATATAAGTACGTACTTAACGTAGTGATGACTTGTTTTTGTCACAGTACTAATCTAACGTGGCCCACCACATTGGTGGTCACTTTATGAGGTATTGGTGTGACGGGGTGCTCAGCCCCCCCGAACCCCCCTACCATTGGTTCGATAATGTTTTGTTAATGGATACGTAATTGGATTCATTATCCCTGAAATTTTTAATATGATATTCAATGCAGATTTTAAGCTGTGGTTACATTTTAAAAAATTGATTAAATTAATATATAAAAAAAAAAAAAAAACAGCCTGCTTACGCAAGTAACGGGCGGCATTTCCTGCTTACGCAAGTATCAGGGTGCAATGTTTTTGACAATAAGCATTATAATCTTTTTTTTTTTTTTGGATTACGTGATATTATTAGTGCCGTCAATAATTATGATTGAAAGTAAAAACTGTATATTCAAATAAATATTAGTAAAAAGGGGGGGGGGGGGGGGGTATAGGTATATCGACTACACATACCTTTCATGTTTATATGCGAACAAGCCCCGCTAGTATTAGGCACGCTGGAAGCTGTGCTTAGCACTAATAGTTCATATATTGATTGAAATACTGCGGTGTCTCCCTATGGGCACCAGTGATGGCAATAATTAGTATTTCAACGATTAATAGGTACCTACTGACTAGAAGCTATGCAGTCAAAGTAATTATGCTATAAAGCCAGTTAGGATATTGCGATTCTGACTTTTCGTGTAATCTGACATTCTGCGATTTCTGATAATGCGTGTCTGGCGTTTTGCGTATCTGAAAGAGCCTGACAGTCTGACATAGCTGTAAGCAACAGCACGAGCCGATCGGGTCTGCCCTTTCGACTGTTTCATACCTAAATTTAGTTTAGATTAAGTAAATGTGTACCTATTGTTAATGTAGAAAACCGAATAAATTATTACTTTACTTTATTTCATCAGTAGAATGTTTTAGAAAATTTATAGGCAATAGTTATTTTAGCAGTCTAGAAGAGTGAAGTTATCTGATACAGGCATTGTTTATGCTTACTCATCGTCATGTATAAATATGGCAGGCTGATCCATGGCACCGTAGATTTATATTGTGAGACGAATTCTGACGATCACGGTCTTTTAAAATGGCAAAACTTGGTAGGGATATATACCATATTTTGTTGCCTGTAATACAGATCAACTTACAACGGGCAATAGCAGTCACCCTTACCGATATTATTTTTCCTGTGCTCATGTAACTCATGTAATTGTGTATGTAATGATGTTGAAAATGTAAACCTTTTGTTATCATGATATAAACTATTCATGTATTCAGTCAAAAGTACTTGTACGTAAATGATTTTGACTGTCTTAAACAATAGGAAAATTACGCCTTTCCAGGCTAAAATGAATGCAGTTTGGAGATTGACAGGGTCTACAAAGACATCTTTTTATGAACTTTTAATGAATCATTATCATAAAATGAATAAATTGGATACATTATGATTTTTTTGGAAAGAATAAGTAAAAATGGGTTTCTGAGATTGATTTCGCAAGGACACGGACCCATACAAATGTAAAATTAGTAGATCAGATCATTGATAATAATTTACGAGTTTTCAGATTGACAGTCGCTCCACAAGAACACTGTCTTGTACAATAGCAAAATTATGCCCTTCGGGCAAGCATTAGGGCAACTAACAGAAGTTGCTCGTTTTCCTGATGAGGAAAAGAAGTCTCTTATGTTTCTGATAAACAATGTCTTTGGTGAGTTTTAATATATATATATATATATAGGTATATATATATATATATATATATATATTTTAGTTCATTATGTTAGAATTGTTTGTATTCATTACGAAGTTATATAATGTGCCCGGTTAACCCATTTTTTTTTTTACTAAATGGATGGATATAATGAGCCACAACTCAATGAAATTTTTTAATTTTGTATATTTGTTTCTTTGCTAGATTGGATATAACTATTTAAGTTCCGTGTAGCTAAATTGGCAGTAATTAACGGAGTTTTTTCATTGGTTCGATAGTAATTAATAATAAGAGAAACGCGTCTTTAGAATGGCAGTATAAAAAATTGTGTCCTGCAATGCAACTTGGGACCGTGTCGGTAAAATATATGAAGTGAAACTGTCATTATCGGCCATTACCAGTCATTTTCGTTGTCATTATTATATTTATATGTATAGTTACAGTTAAAAAGTCTTGAATGGGTACCACCCATTTATATATTTTCCTACCAGTAGGAAAATATTGACGATTCATAAGTACCTACATAAATATTTGATTGATTGATAGATATAAGTAGTAGATAAAGTTATGACAAAATATTGCAAATCTTTTGCAATTTATCTGTTAGAGTTACATTAATTCGATTTGTATGCAAATGAGATTTGTTACAAAATAGCAGATGCTTTAAAGAAGTTAATATACGAACTACTTTTGTTTTGATCTTGTAAAATAAGGCATGTGCTTACATTATTTTCAGAAATTTACTTGACTTTTATACATGATCGCGCTTTTTGTCAGACCAGTAAGACAAGCCGGCACAAGTAGTTTAGGATGTTATACATATAACACCCTGCGATCTGCGATCCTATTCATTCGAATAATGTTAACGTTAATATTTGCAATCAAACTTTAATGCATCTTGCACTGCACAAACATAGCAATAGTTGACTTCTTCTCTAGCACAGAGCTTTAAATAATGTGTTTTCTCTTGAATTTGGTGTAGGTAGTGAGTCCACAGTTTAACTGCCAAAAATAACGTCGTGGGTTCGATATTTTAAGTATAATATTATGTTTAATTGATCGAAGTGTTTTGTATGTAACATAACCATGTATTTACAAAATACATGTTTATTTATTTATTTAATTCTTCATGCACTAATTACAGTACATAGGTGGACTTAATGCTTCGCACCCTACAGAACCATAAGAATTGCGACTTGGGCATCTTGGCCATAGGTCAAGCTTTGCTTAGATTGGGGATACACAGTGGTATAATAAAATTCCCGAAATTATTTATTTTAGTATATTTCCTATGAATAATAATTTCCCTATAGCGGTAAAGGATATACTGAGAAACAGTCGTCAGCTTCGTAACAATGCTAGTGCTCGGGAGTTTAGCGTGTCACTAGTAGGTATAACATAATAATTTAAAGCAACATGATTTTACAGTTAGGGAAGATAAGAGTCTTGTGCTTATGGTTTCTTGTGCCGAAAGTTTTTACAATTATTATATTGTACTTATATTTTGCTTTATTATGTGTTTTCAGATCATATCGTATCGATTGTATATCAGAAGAGACTTAGCCAAAAGATTTTCAGATGTTTTTGCTTCAAAAATATATAAGGGATAGCACAAATTGTGTTATTGTAATGTTTGTTTCTTTTCAGATTTTGAATATTTCAAGAATATGTACATGATTTATGTAACATAGTTTACATATTTATGAATAAGGTTTGATTGATTGAGCATAAGTATACATTTTATTTTCTTTTCAATCATGTTCAGTCCGTGCTCATATTTTCATTATATAGGTACTTACGTATTATTGTATGACATACTTGAACGTTTGATAGTAATAGCATAATGTTTCTCATATCAGTATTAATTTGTGATGTTGAGTTATAAAGTTAAACAATTAATTCGAGTACCTACCCCTTGTACCTGTCGAATTTGTCAAAAGGTATAAGATTAATGTCATAATTGCTGATACATGTCACATTGGCGTCCTCGTTCACCAGGCGATAACAAACAAGGTCTCAAAATATGTTTACCTAGGCTTCGAATAACGGCGAAAGGACACAATAGGAGCGTTTTACCTACCATTAAAACGCATATTGTGTCCGGAGTCTTATTCGAAGCCTAGCTTTAAGACCTGCCTGGTGTAGATTTTATCCTTAATGGTTGTCAAGTATTTCAGATTTTGAGACTACAATGACACAAATCTTCCGCCGTTGCTAAAAGGTGAACTCGTATCACGTGACTTATGATGACGTTACGGAAGTGACGTCACGTTGGTTAGATTGACCAATAGGAAAATTGATGTCGAACGGAAACGGAAAGGGCTTTCTCTCAAAATATGTTTACCTAGGCTTCGAATAAGGCTCCGGACACAATATGCGTTTTAATGGTAGGTAAAACGCTCCTATTTATTTCCTCACACTCGAAGTGAAAAGCAGAGTGTATGTATAACTCGTACATAAAACCCATTTTACCCGCAAATTGACTATCAACCCTCGCCTACGGTTTGGGTGGATATATACGTCTCGGGTAAAATGCCACGATTTATGCACTTGTTGTACAATCTACTATTATTGGCTATAAATAGTAGATTGTACAACAAGTGCATAAAACGGGTTTTATGTACGAGTTATACACTCTGCTTTTCACTTCGAGTGTGAGGAAAATAAATTACAATATTGCAAAAAAGAAAAAATAAAAGACTTCGCCATATTGGCGGGAAAACTTTCTTTTTCTTTTTTTTATACGTGGAAGTGGCAGCACAGTGACTTAGCATAGATCGTAGTCCATAATGCTCTTGAAATACTTATTTCTTACAAAACTCATTAATTTTGCCTAGTTTTATTTATTTAGTAATTTAACATGGATTATGTACAAAATTTAAGAAACAAAATGAAACAACAAGTTTATTTAACGAAGTTTAATTGCGTGTGTGACTGTTTACCTGACGACCTTTGTCTTAGATTCTTGACATAGACGAAGATTTTACTTTATGCACTAGAGCATAAAAAGCGATTTTATGCAGCCTATACCCAACATAAACACGAACTTTACGAGCATGAGAAGTGAAAATTATATATTTTCTATTACGTTGGGCACACTGACAGTTCTACGCTCTTGGCTGCTCATAAATGTTTTATTTTCGAATGTTATATTATTTAAGACTATAGGAAACTAAATGGTTGATTAAGAAAAAATGGCGAGAAATCGCGTGTCATTTGTTTTTTAACATGAGTTGCGAAAAGATTTTAGGGCGATGATTTTGCATGACTTTAAAAGTTCACTGTCTCCGCAAGAATGCACTGCTCGTCTTCAAAATGCTTTTGGGAGGGAAGCACCTCATTTGAGCACTGTAAGGCGTTGGTACGAAGAATTTGACCATGACTGTGTTTCTCTCCATGATAAAATTCGTGAAGGTCGGTCGGTTCGGCCGGAAGAGGCTGTGATAGCTTTTAACCAGCGCGTGAAAAACATGCCCTCAGCCCTCAGGACCATTGGGGTCCTCATGTTTTCAAAAATGGTTTGACCGATGTTCGGAAAAGATCGACGTTTCTGAACGCATCTCTAATGTCACGTCAAATTGACATTAGCTGTCACTTGAAGTTGACAGTTCTTTCTCTTGATTGGAATTCTTGTAAGAAAAATGTCGGATTAAATTTTGCTGGATTGTTAAAAAAAACGCTCGCGTTGAATGTGCCTGGCATATCGAGTTTGAATTGAATCCTGAATTATCCCTTTGATCCCGTTTTGTACGACCAAGATTTAGACGCCATCTTGACGAGTGGCCCGGTCGCGGCGTTTTGAAATAAAGAGTACCACCACACGCGTTGTTGTCGGGACGTTAAATATTAATAAGCAAGCCCCGCGTGTGTTATTGTGTGTTGTTGAAGCGCCCAGTGTCTTGGGACCGCTGTGTGGTATTTGTTTTGTGAGTAAGGTGACGAATTGGTAAGGTCGGCAGACGAAGAAAGGACACATCAGATGGGGGCGCCCCCTTACCACTTCTGCCCCGGAGACCTTCGACACCACAGACCCGTATGTAAAATTCAACTTAATTTAAATTAAGTCGCTGTGTATCGCAGTTCAATTGTTCAGTTACATCCCGGCTGAAATCAAGTTTTGTCCGGAGTCTCTCCTAGCGATACGCTTCCACTGCGCCATGCCGGTTCCGCGGGTCGAGGCAGGGGTGTACTGAACATTGCTTGGTAGCAAGAGCGTAGTTTGAAGGCCTGAGAGGCCCACGCCAAAACTTTGTCTATTAATCAGTGCCGTTTTGATGAACATCTGGTCCGGACTGGATTAATTTGTACTTGTAAATGGTAATTAACTTGCATTTGAAAAGTAAAGGGCATTCCTTTGTTATTGGTTCCATGTCTTGTAATTAATTGTCATGTATTGAAGTTGCAAAATGTAAACAGATGCCTTTCTTTGTTCATAATAATAATTATTTAGTTTTGTTAGCAAATTTGAGTTGTGAATATTGACAAGTTGTTGCTAAATAATAGCTAATAAAAAGTTGTCCTAAAAAGGCTTGGGTACTTAATAAGTTTGCACTCAATACTTAGTGAAACTTAAATGATTTAAGACATTATTTACACATTGAAACTTATTGAAACTTGTGCTTTGAAATAATTAAAATTAACTTATTGTATGTTGATATCCAAGTGAATTTCAATAATCAGTGATTTGTTTGAACTGAATAACTTTTGACTTATAAAGTCAAAGTTAGTTTGTGTCTAAGTTATAACCTCTTGAGAGTTAGAGTTATAATTATATACTTGAGTTTGTTGTTTTCTGATAACCTCCAAATATTTAAGAGTTTGTGTCATTATAAATACTTTGTTGTTGTAATATTGGAATTTTGTGGTTATTAATCACCTCCAAATATTGGAGATTTTGTGTTATAGTGAATATTTTGAATTTGTTATTTTTGTTGATAAATTTGTGACGTTACAATGACGGCCTCCTCTGCTAAAGCCAAAATACGTTCTGAGTTACGGTGGTTAGCTTCTGCGGTTGCATTGTTGGATCGACCGGATAGGACGGAGGCCTTGTTGAACAGATACGTAGATCTGCCCATACGTTTGGCTGTTGTTGATGAACAGTATGCCTTATTTTTGGAAAAGACTGTTGAGGCCGATGTGGAAATGCGACAAGAAGTCGGTTTGGATGTGGACCAGTGTTATGATTTTGCGGACAGAATTACCCAGGGGGCTCGACCTTTGCAAGTGGCAAGAGAGAATGAACCGAGCCCGTCCCCGGTCACATCTAAGAGTATGCCCCCTCTATTTGCTAGATTGGCCCCCTTAGATTTAAGGCGTTTTGCTGGTCGTCTAGAGGACTGGGAGGGCTTTATTAATATTTTTGATAGTCTCGTACATGCCCGGGATGATTTGACCCAGGGCCAGAAGTTGGCTTACTTGTTATCCGTGTTGGAAGGGGAGGCCCTTGAATCGGTTCAACATTTGGCCCCCTCGGATGAAAACTACCCTATTGCTAGGGATTTGATTGCCCGTCGGTACCAGAACGTACGACGTCTGGCGGACAACCATGTTGCCGCCATTTTGAATTTACCCCGCGTTGCCAGCGTGATGCACTTGAGAGTGGCTTTGTTGAATCCGCTGTTGGTTGCCTACAACGCATTAAAAAACTTAAAACTCCCAGTGGAGCAGTGGTCGTTTTTGTTACTGCACATTGTCCTGGGAAAGTTGCCGGACTCTGTTAAGGTCCGTTTTGAGCAGCAGTATGGTGGGGATAGTGCGACTTATCTGCCACCCTTCTCGGACCTCTTGACGTTCCTGGAAGGAGAGAGTAGACTGGCAGATAATTCCTCTCTGGCCGGTCCTATGGGACCCGAACGACCTGTGCCACAGAGTAGGTCCCCCACCGGACCCCCCCGTAGGGGGCGTATGGCCCCTCGCGCGCCCGGCCGCTATGCCGCCGTCCAGGAGACCGCCCGCTGCTTGTACTGTCGGGAACCGGGTCACAGCACGACCCGTTGTGATAAGTTCCTCGACCAGCGCGTCCAAGGCCGTCGAGCGATCGCGCGACAACGGACATGGTGCTACTCGTGCTTGGGCCTGCACATGCAGCGCGAATGTACCCAAGCGCACCCATGCCGCTTTTGTAAGGGCAACCACCATCCCCTCCTCTGCATGAACAGCCCAGAGGGCGGCGGAGCGCCGCAGCGCGTCGCTGCAGGATCACCTCGTATGGGTGGGGGTCTCGGACCCCCCGCGGTGTTTGCATCCCGCAGCAGTTCTAGTGGCCACCAGAGTGGCCCCAGACGCTCTCCGCCACGTTTGGAGCCTCAAACGGGCGGGGGTCCCAGGGACCCCCCCATGGGAAACCGATCCCCAAGGATGGGGATGAGTCATGCGAGCGTTGCCGGAGGTCGTAGAGGCCCCCCGCGACGTTTTGAGCCTCGCACGGGCGGGGGTCCCACGGACCCCCCCATGGGAAATCGGTCCCCAACTAGGGGGTTCGATTTTGCGAGCGATGCTGGAGGTCGTAGAAGCCCCCCGCAACGTGTTGAGCCTCGCACAGCCGGGGGTCCCCGGGACCCCCCTTCTGAAAATCGGTCACCGTGCCCCCGCGACTATGGGGCGACGTACACGGTGGGTGCTAGGCACCGATTCTCGCCGCCGCTCGCCGAATACCCGCGTTTGGAGCGGCGCCCGCCCCGTCTTCAAGGGGCCGGGAGATATAACCCGCCTGATACCGGGCGAATTGGACGTAGGCAGTATGTGGGAGAATGGGACCCACTGGATCGCTATGAGCGACCCCCTTACCATGGGGGGACGTCTGGGGACCCCACATACTAGCAATCAACGTGTTTACGGTCGATTGTAGCCACCCCTCCAGAGACCGTTTTGTTGCCCACGGCCTCTGTGCTTGTCAGGGGATTGAATGGCGACCTTGTGGAAGTTCGCGCCTTGTTGGATTCCGGTGCTCAGGGGTGTGTTGTGTCATCTTGGTTAGTTAGGCGGTTGGGCCTCGAGGTGCACCCCCACACGGAAGGCGTGAGAGGTGTTGGCGATGCGAAAGTCCCCGGGTTGTTAGGGCATGTTGACTTCACATTTACATCACGTAATAAATCCACGCCAGGCATTAAGACCTCGGCGATTGTGTTGGACACAGTTGTTGGCCGTCACCCTTCAGTTGACTTGGGACCGAGTATGTTGTCTTTGGTGTCTGATTCCCCACTCGCCGATCCAAATTTCTTCCGCCCAGGCCCGATTGATGCTCTCCTTGGAGCCGATGTCCTGGGGCGAGTTTTGTTGACGGGGAAGCGAGTTTTGCAGCCAGATGGCTTGGTAGCTCTGCAGACGACACTCGGTACAGTTGTGATGGGCCCTGCTCGCCGCGTTTTGGATTCCCTTGATGAGGATCGCGGTCGTGTTTTTAATGTGTCTCTCTCCGAAGTGGTGCAGAAGTTTTGGGAGGTTGAGGAACCTCCACCAGCCCCGCGGGTTGACCCAGTAGCGGATGAATGCGAGTTGTATTACCAGAATAACACTGGTCGCCTCCGCTCTGGTCGTTTGATCACCCGTCTCCCCTTTCGTGCCGGCCGACCTCCTCTGGGCGAATCCCGACCGCTAGCGGAACGTAGGCTAGTGGCGATGGAGCGTCGCATGAGCAAGGATCCGGTCTTCCGCCAGAAGTATGTTGAATTCATGCGGGAGTATGAGGAGTTAGGGCACATGTCCGTGAGCGATTTGGATTGGCGCTCCGTTGAGCACTTCTTTTTGCCGCACCACGCCGTTTTGAAATCCGGAAAGATTCGGGTGGTCTTTGACGGTTCGGCTCCCACCTCTACTGGAGCGTCCTTGAACCAGTGTCTGCATGTAGGTCCCAAGCTGCACACGGAGATCTCAGACATTTTGACCAACTTCCGGCGGCACCAAATTGTATTTATGACTGACATCCGGATGATGTTCAGACAAACGGTCATCCGTCCAGAGGATAGGAGGTACCAATTGATTTTGTGGAGAGAGAGTCCTAGGGACCCCTTGTTGATTTATGAATTGAATACGAATACGTACGGTTTGGCTTCGAGCCCGTTTGTTGCGATTCGTTCTTTGTTGGAGTTGGCCGAGAAGGAGCGCTTGAGATACCCTCGCACCTCCGCCATTTTGGCCAGTGACGTCTATGTGGATGACATTTGCACGGGCGCCTCATCTGTCTCAGAGGCGATTGTCCTGAGAGACGAACTCACCGCCCTTTTGAAGTCGGGAGGTTACGAGTTGAGGAAATGGATATCCAACTCGCCTGATGTACTGGTAGGTTTGCCCGAAGAGCACCAGCAGGACCCCCACCTATTCGAAAATGTTGATAATCCCCATGTGGTGACCGTCCTTGGCGTACAGTACAAACCGGTCTCTGACACGTTCACTTATTGTGTGGATTTACGACCACCGAAAGTCTGGACCAAGCGTTTAGTATTGTCTACTGTCGCACGTACCTTTGACCCCAATGGGTGGATTTGCCCCGTGCTGTTTATGGCCAAGTGTTTCTTGCAACGGTTATGGGCTTCGGGTGTGTCGTGGGATGAACCCCTCTCGGACGAGTTACTCCGAGATTGGTCGAGCTTCGTTTCATCCCTCCCCGAGATTAATGAAGTGCATTTGCCGAGGCTATTCCTCCCTTCTGAAAATTGTAAAGTTACTCTTCACGGCTTTTCCGATGCCTCCGAACGTGGATTTGCTGCGGCCGTGTACCTCCGCACCGTTACTGTTGACGGAGTTGTTGCTGTGCATCTGGTGATAGCGAAAAGCAAAGTCGCTCCCCTTCGGACTCGTCATACGATCCCGAGGTTGGAATTGTGTGGAGCTGCCCTCCTAATGCGTTTGTTGAACCACGTATGGCTCACATTAGGTCGATCTATTAAGATACAAGAGGTTTATGCTTGGACGGACAGTCAGGTCGTCCTTTGTTGGTTGAAGGCTCCGGCGCACACCTTGGACGTGTTTGTGGCCAATCGAGTGTCGCAGATTTGTAATTCCGACATCGAGTTGATTTGGAGACACGTGCCGGGAACCATGAATCCCGCGGATTGTGCGTCTCGGGGTTGTGTAGCCCCAACCCTAATTAACCACCCCCTCTGGTGGGGCCCACAGTGGTTGATGCGGCCTGAGTCGGAGTGGCCGCCCTCTCCAGCGTTGTCGAACGTAGCCGTTCCTGATATGCGGGCATGCGTCCTGGAGACTAACCCCGCCGGGGAAAAGGATTTGTTGTTGGATCGGTACAGCTCCTTACAGAAGCTGCTTGGTGTTACCGCTTGGATCAGACGTTTTGTGTACAATTGCAGAAACCCACGCGCGAGGCGTGATTCGTCGGTTCTCACTCCGGACGAGCGTAGGGACGCGCTCTTGTTTTGGGTCCGGAGAGTACAAGCTGATAGTTTTGAGTCCGAGATTGAAATTTTGCGTTTAGGCCGTCGCAAGTTGAAGGGTGCGGTATCGCGATTAAATCCCTTCCTGGACGAGAGTGGGCTTTTGCGAGTCGGCGGAAGACTTCGAAATGCGAACCTGCCGTATGGAGCTCGTCACCCCCTTTTGTTACCTAAAGCCGGACATTTGACTCAACTGATAATAACAGATCGCCATGTGAATGCACAACATGCTGGCTGTAATGCTTTGTTGGCCATTTTGCAGCGTGAATTTTGGATTTTGTCTGCTCGTCGAGCCATTCGCACTGTGGTTTTCCGTTGCCTGCCTTGTTATCGATTGAAGGCCGCGACCATGCAGCCCCAGATGGGTGATTTGCCTGCTGATCGCGTCACGGAATGTAGAGCTTTTGCCGGAGTCGCCACCGACTTCGCCGGTCCCTTTACTGTAAAGGCTTCGAGACTGCGTAATGCTAAAACCTATAAGGCGTACTTGTGCGTGTTTGTGTGTCTGTCCACCAAGGCTGTCCATTTGGAAATTGTCTCGGAATTGTCTACCGAAGCCTTTGTCGCCGCCTTGAGCAGATTTGTTTCCCGTAGAGGACTGCCGACATTGATACGTTCCGATTGTGGTACTAATTATAAGGGAACGTGTAATTATCTTAAGGAAGTAGTTAAGTTTTTTGTTGATAATAAAATAGACATTGGAACCACCCTCTCCCGGCGTGGGATAATCTGGAAGTTTAGCCCTCCAGCTTGTCCGACCTGGGGAGGAATTTTTGAAGCTTGTGTAAAGGCTGCCAAGACACACTTGCGTCGCGTGATTGGAGAAACTATTCTCACGTTTGAGGAACTTGATACGGTATTTTGTAAAATTGAGGCCGTCCTCAACTCGCGACCCTTGTGCCCGTTGTCTTCGGACCCGAATGACCTGGAAGCGTTGACCCCAGGTCATTTCTTGATCGGACAGCCCCTTTTGGCTTTGCCTGAATATCCGATTCAGGATGTAGGATCCCATCGTTTGTCGCGATACCAACTTTTGAAACAGATGTCCCAAAACTTCTGGGCACGTTGGTCGATGGAGTATTTGCATATCCTACAACACTCCCACTTTGGAACGATTGTTATTGTCGGTGATATTAATATAGATATAGCTGAGAACACTTCTGACACGAGATCATTGGATTATTTAAACCTTACAGCTACTCATGGACTTCTTCCAGCTCACAACTTTCCAACTAGGGGTAAATCGTCCCTAGATCACATCATACTTAAAACTAAACTCAATGCTACAACAGTCGTATTAGAAAGTACCGTAACGGATCATCAGGCTGTGATGCTTTCACTAAACAAAATTGATAAACCTAACGCCCATAAAATAAAAACAAAAATAGATTATATTAAACTTACAGCCTTAATGGAAAATACTGACTTTGAACCAATCCTTAGCTGTTTTAACGCAAATGATGCACTCAAACATTTTGTGAACGTGATCAGTAGAGCGATCACAAGCTGCACTTTCCAACATTCGGTGCCACATCGTCTCAGAACCTACAAGCCTTGGATTACTCCAGGTGTATTAAAATGTATAAGGAATCGTGACCGTATGCACAAACAGCTTAAAGAAACACCTAATAACGAAATCCTAAAAGTAACCTACAAGCGATATCGTAACTACTGTGGTAATCTATTAAAAAATTTAAAGAGGGAATATGAAAGAGAAAAGATTCGGAATGCTGGATCTAACAACAAAATGCTCTGGGATGCCATTACAGAAGTTACGTGTACAAAAAAATCCAACACCTCAGCAGCTGAACTTATCAAATCGACCTCAATCAATGAAATAAACGAGTATTTTGTGAGTGTTGGTAAAGAGTTGGCTAAACAGTTCAAAAATAAACAACCCAGTGTACAAAGTAGTAAAGACCATATATGCAAATCTCTTGTGTTTCTAGATACAGATGAGACTGAAGTCGGTAGAATCATAGCTTCACTACGAACAGACTCTGCAGTTGGCATTGATGGAATTCCAACAAGGTTTCTTAAGCAGTACGCCTACATAATAGCTAAGCCACTTGCTCATATTTTTAATTTGTGTTTTACTACTGGTGAATTTCCTGAACTATTTAAAGTAGCTCTCGTACATCCTGTATACAAAGCTGGGGAAAAAGACCGTGCCAGCAATTACCGCCCAATTTCTGTCCTGACTTCTTTATCTAAGATATTGGAAAGGGTCATGAACGGCAGATTGAAGAATCATCTAGAGTCAAATAACCTTCTTCATAGTAACCAATTTGGTTTCCGTGAAAAAAGATCTACAAGTGATGCCGTTCATGACCTGACTAATCATTTGGTAGAGTCTCTGGACAAAGGGAAGAAGGTCATCGCTACCTTCCTTGATCTGGCGAAAGCCTTTGACACGGTCTCGATCCCCAAGCTATTGGACAAACTGGAATCGCTGGGAGTAAGAGGAAACCAGTTAAAACTGTTCCAGAGCTACCTGCAGAACAGAACGCAATGTGTCAAAATTGGTGACCTCATTAGTGACAGACTACCTATTGAGTATGGCGTTCCTCAGGGCAGTGTCCTGGGACCAACATTGTTTCTAGCATACGTTAATGACATATCTAAAATCGAACTAGATAATACAAAGTTGATTGCTTTTGCCGATGATACCGTACTTGTGACTGTTGCGGATACGTGGAATAATGCATTTAATTTCGCGCAAAATAGCTTTGATAGCGTTTCAGAATGGTTAAGAGACAACTCTCTCACTCTAAATGTAGACAAGACCAAATTTATGACGTTTTACTTGCGTTCCATTCCACCATTAGCTGAGATGTCTATTGTTGCACATAGACACCCTCATGCACATGATGACGGCACTACTCAGCAATGTGTCTGCCCTAAGCTTTCTAGGTCTACCTCTATTAAGTACCTAGGTATTACCCTAGATGAGAGGTTGTCCTTTTCTCCCCACATTAATATGTTGACGTCCAGAGCGCGAAAACTCATATATATATTTAAAAACCTCCGACACGTTGCGGATGACAAGGTCTTAAGGATGGTTTATTTTGCCCTTTGCCAGTCCGTGTTAAGCTACTGTATCCTAGTATGGGGTGGTACATCAAAAACAAGTATGTTGAAATTAGAACGTGCTCAACGAGCAGTGCTAAAGGTGATAAAATTTAAGCCTTTCCGTTTTCCTACTGCAGAGCTATATAAAATCTGTGAAGTTTTGACAGTTCGGCAATTGTTTATCTTGCAGTTAATATTAAAGCAACATTCCCTGAGTGGTAACCTTCACCCACAACAAAGTCGCAAAAGAAGACAAATTGTGGCTATACAACGAACAATTAAGACCAGCTTTAGTACAGGGTTCTACTATTTCCTTGGGGCATTCCTGTATAACAGAATAAATAAAGTATTATCCATTCACCAATTGAATAAATACCACTGCAAACAAGCTGTAACTAAATGGCTAATTAAACTTAATTATGACGAGACTGAGAATTTGTTATTAATAACTCAATGAATTTAAAAGTTAAATGTATTAAGTATATTTTCAATTATTTTTTTTGGTATAATTGTTTTTTATTATTATTTTCTGTATTGAGATGAATTGTTTAAGAATCAAGAGTAGCATCATATATAGCAATAACTTATCTTAGACTTCTTTTTTTGTGATTTGTCTTATATTCTAACCAGTGCAAAAGGAAGGTTGCTGGTACTTATAGCACGGGCTTTCCCAGTTTAAGTACTAGTTATAAATTTTATAGAATCTAGAATAAGTAGGATAATCATGATGTGCCACAAATATGTAAAATGGAGGAAAAAAAATAAAAAATAAAGAAAGAATTTATTAATTTAGTATTTGCATATCCTACAACAGCGCGTGAAGTGGACAGATAAAACCACCCCACCCCAGACTGGCGACCTCGTGTTGATTAAGGATGCTAACCTGCCGCCCCTATGTTGGCGAAGGGGGCGCATTGTTAAACTCTACCCCGGAACTGACGGAGTTCCTCGTTTTGCTGAGGTTTTGGTTCGAGATTCGGTTTTGAAGAGAGCAGTTAGTGGGCTCTCCCGATTACCCGTAGATTGACGTACCGTTCTTAACGGTCCGGGGCGGGGGGATGTTCGGAAAAGATCGACGTTTCTGAACGCATCTCTAATGTCACGTCAAATTGACATTAGCTGTCACTTGAAGTTGACAGTTCTTTCTCTTGATTGGAATTCTTGTAAGAAAAATGTCGGATTAAATTTTGCTGGATTGTTAAAAAAAACGCTCGCGTTGAATGTGCCTGGCATATCGAGTTTGAATTGAATCCTGAATTATCCCTTTGATCCCGTTTTGTACGACCAAGATTTAGACGCCATCTTGACGAGTGGCCCGGTCGCGGCGTTTTGAAATAAAGAGTACCACCACACGCGTTGTTGTCGGGACGTTAAATATTAATAAGCAAGCCCCGCGTGTGTTATTGTGTGTTGTTGAAGCGCCCAGTGTCTTGGGACCGCTGTGTGGTATTTGTTTTGTGAGTAAGGTGACGAATTGGTAAGGTCGGCAGACGAAGAAAGGACACATCAGATGGGGGCGCCCCCTTACCACTTCTGCCCCGGAGACCTTCGACACCACAGACCCGTATGTAAAATTCAACTTAATTTAAATTAAGTCGCTGTGTATCGCAGTTCAATTGTTCAGTTACATCCCGGCTGAAATCAAGTTTTGTCCGGAGTCTCTCCTAGCGATACGCTTCCACTGCGCCATGCCGGTTCCGCGGGTCGAGGCAGGGGTGTACTGAACAACCGAATTAAAAAGTGTTTAAAATGTAATGGAGAATACTTTGTAAAGCAGAAATATATTACTTTACATGTGAATTGTTTTAATAATGAATTACGCAAAAGTATAGGAAAAAATGTGATAGTAAAAAACCACGAGCCCTATAAGTAGCTTTCAGGCGGGATTCGAACCCGCGCCTCCGGGAATCCGGCCCGATGCTCTGACCAACTAAGCTACCGAAAGGCTTACACGACTCGTCGAATTTTGCTATCACTTTTTACGCTGTAGGCCAGCGTTGCTTCATCAATGCGAGAAAACCCTCGCATCCGAAAGAAACATTTTTACAAATGTTTAACAATCGATTAAGATGAAACAGCCATTATAAGATTTTAAATTATATTTAAAACATTCACAATGCAATTCTGTAAGTATAGGAAAAAATGTGATGGTAAAAAACCACGAGCCCTATAAGTAGCTTTCAGGCGGTATTCGAACCCGCGCCTCCGGGAATCCGGCCCGATGCTCTGACCAACTAAGCTACCGAAGGCATGAAGCAACGCTGGCCTACAGCGTAACAAGTGATAGCAAAATACGACGAGTCGTGTAAGCCTTTCGGTAGCTTAGTTGGTCAGAGCATCGGGCCGGATTCCCGGAGGCGCGGGTTCGAATCCCGCCTGAAAGCTGCTTATAGGGCTCGTGGTTTTTTACTATCACATTTTTTCCTATACTTACAGAATTGCATTGTGAATGCATTAATAGTAGATTGTATTACAAGGGAGCAAAATAATATATTTACGGCGAGGGCGCTATTTTGAATCCAGAGCGCAGTGAAGGATTCTAGAGTAGAATCTCGAGCGCAGCGAGGGATTCTAAAGTAGAATCCTGAACGCAGCGAGGGATTCAATATACGCCACCCGAGGTGAAAATAATTTTGCGGCCGAGTAATACACTCTGCTTTTCATCCCCCTCTATAAGAAAAGCAGTAAAGACAACTCAAACTACCTACCTTTCTTTGTCGTTCGGATACATCATAGCGCTAGTCGGGCAAGAAAAAAAATTTGAGTTTTGAAATAAAAAAAAATTAAATAAAAAAAAAAAATAAAAAAAATATATGTCCATCAGATTTCTTATAAGTATCTCCGGGGATGCCGTAGGGGGGGTTGAAAATTTTGTTAGATTTTAGCTACGACTCACCGTTTACGAGATATTCTCAATTTTATAAAATTCCGTTTTTGAAAATTTCTCGGTCCCGAAAAAAGTCCCGGCCCCATACAAAATCAGTTGAATTTTTTTTAAGTACTGCACACCCTTTGCTTCACTCCAACCAATGCTTCTTTAATTATGTTCTAAATTCAAATCTCATTGTTTTGGACCCTGTTATGAAGCTGTTCAAAATTCAAATCTCATTTATTCCCTCTTGTCATAACACGACGACCGATTTGGTGCAGGGGTAGGCTACCCACCTTCTGCGCCAGTGGTCTCGGGTTCGATTCCCGAACAAGACAAATATTTGTGTGCATGAACATGTCTATTTGTCTTGGTCTGGGTGTTAACTATGTATATTAAGTATGTATTTACAAACAAAAAGTATTTAAGTATATATTTATCCGTTATCAAGTTTTCCATGATACAGTTTCTTAATGAAATTAACATGGGCTTAGATAATTGGTGTGAATGTAAGAAGTTATTTTATTTATTTATTTATTATTTATTTATTATAACAGGTAAAAAATGAATCGTTTTGGACCCTGTTATTAGATAAAAAATCATCGCTTTTCGAATCGATGGGATGAAAAAATAATTTAAAATCTTACGCAAAAGTTTCAGTGTACCCCTAGTAGGTAGATAATAAGTCTCTTACATGAGAACGATACAACAAAAGATGTGACACAAATCGAATAACTAGAGGCATAACAGCCCCCATTGTCCCCCCTTGTTTCCGCGCCTGATAACGATGTCTCTTTTCTGCGCCACAGCCCTCCAGGGACGTGGTCGCCACAGATCTGCTGAAATACCCGTCCAGGTAACAGCTGTTTTCAGGCAGTGTTTAGTCGGTAAGAGTCCGACATAACCATTACAGCCGGCTGTAATGGTATCCATGAGGATTCACTGCCTCCTTCCCCCGTAGTCCGGAAGGTTGCCGGATGAGCGATTGTTTCAATAGGAAACGGTAGGTCGTTCGACGCAAAAAAAAAAAAAAAAAAACGATTTCTCACCTGTAATTGCCGAAGTCCTCAGGCTGCACGTTAGCTATGAGCAGCGTGTGATTGTTCCCTCGCGCCGACATGGTGATCCGCTCCGTGGCGCTCAGGGGAAACGAGTTCTGGTACCAGGTCACCTGCAATAGAGGGGATGAAGGCGATTATTATAAAATACTATAATAGGGTATTTTACTGTTGTTGAAATGTAGATATTTAATGATGACGTTAAAAAATATTGCAATTAAGAATACCAAATGTGAAAAAATAATTTGAATCTGTTTTATAATAAAAGAATTATAGTCAGTTTGATTTTGACTATAGCTGTCTCTTTCTAAAACGAAATCTTCTATGGCGTGACTATGACGCTACTAACCCACTGACGTCACTAAGATAGCGTCCTGTCCTTGTCTAATTATAAAGTTTGAAGTCCTATATCTTTGAAAATATTCAAGATAATTCAAAATGAAAACTTGTTTTGTGTAGCTAATATTTCGAAAAACATTTTAATGAAATAAAAAAAAACAGTAAAATACCGTATTATAACACAAGTATATCATTTTGAAAAATAGACAATGAAGTAAGTACTTATTTAGAAAAAATCGACCCGTCTCACAATCAGCTCCGATGGGACTCGAGCCCACGACCTTTCGCTATCCGGGCGACTGCTCTAACCACTGAGCTACGGAGTCATTACGAGAAGCGTCGAATTTATCATTCGAGAGCGATCAAACTATCGCCCGATTAAAAATCACAAGTGCGCGCTGGCTCTAAGAGCGAACGCGCACTTGTGATTTTTAATCGGGCGATAGTTTGGTCGTTCTCGGATTCAGTATAGAATTATATGGCAGTGCGCGCACTGATGATTAAACTATCGACCGATCAAACTATCGAAAATGACTGGCCGATAGTTGTACGATCAAACTATCGCAAAATTATCGGCCGGGCGGTAATGTGCATGAAGGACTATGTGAGCGCGCGCACTGCATTCAACTATACTATAGCCCAACTATCGGTAGACTACGCATTCAGTATCGAACTATCAAAAATGACTGGCCAATAGTTGTACAACTATCGGACAACTATCGCACAACTATCGGACAACTATCGCACAACTATCGGACAACTACCGCAAAACACTTAATACTATTACTATCCAATGGATCAAAGGTCACAGCGGATCACGTGGAAACGATGCAGCCGACGAACTGGCCAGACGCGCATCCGGCTCGACGCCTGTTGGCCCAGAGCCGATCGCGCCCATCCCGACGAGCTGGTATGCAAATAAGATCCGTGAACGCACTACAGAATTACACCAACAGAACTGGAGCTCGCTGGATTCGTGCAGACAGGCGAAGCTCGCACTGCCGCGCGTGGACGCGCGTTTATCCAGGGCCCTGATACAACTGTGCAGACCGCAACTTCGCCTGGTAACAGGTGCCATTACTGGTCATGGACAATTTAACAGACATCTTTTTAATTTAGGTGTCACCGACAGTCCCCTATGCAGAGGATGCATGGAGGAAGAAGAAACATTATTTAAATTCATAGTATTTGTATAGTGTTTTATTGTAAAAGTGATTCTAACATTATAAATACCTAGTACAAGTGTTTTCCAAAAAATCTACTTAATATATTTTGAAAAACATCGACGACAAAAATTGTAACGGCGAAACGTCAATGTAACGGACATCAAGATTTAGCAAGACGATAATTACCTATTGAAGAAGGACGATTAAATCGATAATAAGCGGCAAATAAAACCGGGGAAGTATTTGTTTCGTAACTTTATTGTTAATTAATAATACTTAGACACTTTGTTGTTCTCACTGAACTGTTAAGAGACAAGTACAATTGTATGTCAAACTGGTTTCACACTTACTGTACACTAATTTAACATTACTAGTACAGAGTTCACTTCCAGTGAACAACGTCACAAACAATTACGATTTGGCATTGATAATACCTCTCTTCACTTGACATACTGTGGAAGTGAAGCTGATGGTGACCGCTACCTGTCACAGACATTCACCTATTCTGCTACTCTTTCCATGCACTACATCTATACAAAGAAACCCAAATCATCTCGAACAAATATTGTGAAACTAGTTTGCAACAACAATTAGTAATAATAAGTCTGTTAATTTATTAGTGAATGGAGTTAAATTTCCTTAATAAGTATAGGTACCTACTGTTTGACTACCTACATTCAAGTCAACAAAAATCAATCTTATTTCAGATCCTTTATTTTCAATATATGCATGCAAAATTATTTAAGTAAACTACACAGTATTAATAATATATTAATTTAAACATATTGATTGATATTTATGTAATTTAACTAAGTACCTACCTACATACTTCTGAAAGGCTTACCTCACTTTACTTTAACAAAAGTCAATCTGATGGTGACACCTTCCAGCTACTTCTATAAATATTTATTTATTAAACATTGTTAACTAACACAAATATAAACCTCACTTTCCTTTGCTCAAAGTAAAGTTGATGGTGTTATTAAGATTAACATAGCATTCATTCATAATTTAAGTATTTGTTTATTACACCTAATACACTTTATGATTATTTAACTTTTTAACTGTTTGTTCCTTAAAAAAAAAATAGTAGTTACCTAGAAAAGTCAATTAAGTAAAAAAAATAAGTACTTTTGTTAATTATTTCCTTAGATAAATCTGTCAATCCTAGCTTTACTTAAATCATATATTGATCACTTCTGTATATTTTCAGCGGTAGCAACTTTTAAGCTTAATTAGCAATTATGATGACCCGGAGGGCAACGGCTAAGGATGTAGAGGTACAACTCAAGAATGCCCTGCAAGATCTAAAGGCAGCTAAAGATCTAAGTGACTCCCTAATAAGGGAAAGAGAGGAAAGTGAGACGGAGATCTATAAGAACATTACCCGTAACACTGAGCTTAAAAATGAACTTGCTGCTCTTCATGTAAAATACTCGGAAGTTGTGCAGAAGTGTAACCAAATGCAAGACTTTATTGAGTCTTTTAGGGCTTGCTCTGATACTCATGAACAGGCATTGAGTCGCATAACAGACCTGGAAATTAGTCTCTCTCTTGCCCAGAAAACAGTATTAGATTTAGAAAAAGAAAATAGAAGTATTATAGAAGATAAGCACTCTCAAAGCCTGTTTAATGAGTTGATGCAATGTAATTCTGCAGCAAATGACAATTCAACTTTGGAAGGTCTTAACTATGTTGATAAACCATTGTTTAATAATAATAACGTCTGCCAGTTTAGTAGCGGGAAGAAATTAAAAAAATACATTAAAATTAATAGATACATAAGAAAAACTCAAAAGTTAATGAAAAAACAAAATTATTATAATAAGTATAGTCACATAAAGCAAGAACGTAAGCAACTTTTAGAACAATTAAATATGATAAACATGGAAACATGTAATAAGAACAAAGAAAGTGAATTATTAGGTAGTCAATTATGTTATAAGATTGACAATTTAGAACTTTCACTTAGGGAAATGTACTCCAACTTGTGTGAGTTTTCTAAAAAACAATTGAATAATCAAAAAATGGCTGCATATAATATGGTTGACTTTTGTAATTTTAATTCAGACCGGTTCGAATCATTAGGGAAAAAATGCAGATGCAGTTGTAACACAGTATGCAATGACTTCTGTCAAAAGGAGTCATTAGGCCAAGCGGCTCAGGAGGTCTATTTACCAACCACACCTGAAGTCTCTAACATTTGTGATAGTTTATTATTAAATAATAAAAGTAAATCCCCCACTAAAACTACTGACACCAAAACAATTATGTTCAGTGATGAGATTGGGAAGAATTTAGGCCAATTTTTACAGAAAGATTCAAAGGAAAATGTTATTAATTATTGCATGCCTGGTTCCAGTATAAACGAGATCATGAAAATAGTTGTTAAAAAATCCTTAAGTGAAAACACAAACTTGATAATTTTAATTGGGAACAGGGATAATTTAAATAAAAACCAGTTAATAGCCTATTGCAACACATTATGTTCATTAAATGTAAGGAAGGTTGTTATGTTTACATTTCCCTACAGTAAAAGTTTTTCACTGTTAGAAAATAAAATAAGGTATAATCTAAACTTAACTATGAACACATTAGCCTGTCATAATAAAGAGTTGCATATTATTGATATCAATATGTTGTTGAATAAAGATAAATATTATCTGCCTAATTATCTTAAGCGACAAATAGCGGTATCGCTATCATTTTATTTTAAACAATTAGCCAACAACTTGGCTAGTATAACCTCTGCTTCTATTGAGCAGTTTAACTTTGATACTTCTAATGTAACTTTGGAATCTGTTCCAAATAATTCGATTCTTTTGAATCCAAATACTGACATGGTTAATTTAAATTACCATTAGAGACAACGGAGGCATACTCTAGCCCAGTATTGACAAGAGGAAGGCCTAAATGTTTAAAAATAGTACACCAGAATATCCAAGGCTTTTCTGCTGGCAAAGACCTAGAAATAAGTTTATTTTTAAATTGTGAAAATATTGATGTGTTATGTGTTACTGAACATTGGTTAAAAGAATATGAATTATTGTTAAATTTGGATAATTATAGTGTTGTAAGTTCATTTAATAGAAAAACTACAATAAGGGGGGGTTCTTTAATAATTTTACCTAATAACACACAATATAAAGAGCGAAAGGATATAGTATCCCTCTCTGTTGAACGAATTTGTGAGATATCATGCGTGGAACTTGAACAAATAATTATAATCTGTGTATATAGCCCCCCTGGAGCAAATTACACAGTCTTTGAGTCCACTATGGAGGATGTTTTGAAAATATGCTGTCGTAAGAATAAAAAAATTGTAGTATGTGGAGATTTTAATATAGACATCTTAGATATTAAATTAGCACAACTCTCCAGTAAATTCCTTAATCTTTTTAAATCATTTAATTTGCTTCACACTTTTAATGAACCGACGCGAATTACGCCAACATCGGCTACTTGCTTAGATAACATCTTTTCCAACTGTAACTTAATTGAGAAATCGGTAATTAATATTATTAAATCCGACCACAGTGGACAACTAGCTTCTTTTGAGCACTATAATGTTATTCCTAAACGCGAAGTAATTTGCAGGCCAATACCGAAACGTGGTATTAATAAATTTAGAAATAATGTACAAGATAAAATTCAATGTTTGCCAGCTTCTGCTGACGCTAATAACTCTTATCAATCATTATTTGATATTGTTGAAAAAGAATTTGGTAACAATTTTAAACAAAAAGTTATAAAGTGTAATGATCGTAAGAAGTTTAGTGACTGGGCCACACCTGGTATTTATAATAGCAGAAGAAAGTTATTTGAACTCTATGCACAAAAAACGACTTCCTGTGATCCTAGCTTCATTGAATATGTCAAGAAATATTCAATAACATTTAGGAAAGTATGTGCTTTGGCAAAATCAAGGTATATTTCAAATAAAATTAAATCATCTGAAAATAAAATAAAAGCTACCTGGAGTATTATAAACCAAGAAACTGGCAAAACAAAAAGCAAAATTAATTCATTTAACTTAAAAATTAGTGATCAGACTTTTGAATCAGATATTGAGGTGGCTAGTGCTTTTGAAGGTTTCTTTGCTCGAATACCGTTAGAAACTACTAGCAGACTTAATTCTTGCCCCAACACCGCTGTCTCTCTTATGGAATCTAGTGTGAACAAGTGCCAGGAAACATTTAGTTTTAGCTATGTCACTACCGAAGATATTATTAAAGCATTCAAAGCAATAAATATTAAGAAAACAGAAGATCTCTGGGGCATATCTACAAGTATCATCAAATCAATAATTGATGTGATAGCACCATCATTAGCAATAATTTTTAACCAATGTATAAGTGAAGGGGTCTTTCCTAATTTAATGAAGAATAGTAAAATTATTCCTCTGTTTAAAGCTGGTGACAAAAGTGACCCAGCAAATTTTAGACCTATATCCATACTACCAGCAATAAGTAAAATATTTGAGAAATTAATTTATGCTCAACTTTTAGAATATTTTAAATTAAATAGTATACTGCATGAGAAACAGTTTGGTTTTTCAAAAGGTAAAAGTACAACTGATGCTGGGGTTGCATTTCTAAAACATGTACTTGATGCCTGGGAGGACAAGCAGGATGTAATCGCTATTTTTTGTGACCTTTCCAAGGCATTCGATTGTGTTGATCACCAAACACTATTAAGGAAGTTAAAACATTATGGTGTTTCTGAAATGTCAGTAAGCCTTATGCATTCATATCTGTATGAAAGAACTCAGAAGGTAGTTATTAATAAAACTGAGTCTACCGGAGCTCCCATTACTATGGGCGTACCCCAAGGATCAATATTGGGCCCGCTGTTGTTTTTAATATACATAAATGACCTTCCTTACTACGCGAAGAATTTATGTGAGACGGTGCTATTTGCCGATGATACATCTCTAGTCTTTAAAGTAGATAGAGGTGATGACTGTTCTGACGAAGTAAATAGTGCTCTTTCAAAAGTGTCACATTGGTTTAATAGTAATAATTTATCATTAAACTCAAAGAAAACTAAGTGTTTAAAATTTTCGTTACCTAATGTAAGACAAGTTGATTTTCATATTAGACTAGACGGCGATACGGTCGAATTCATTAACAATACAAAATTTCTAGGTATTATATTAGACTCGCGACTACAATGGGATCCTCATATCGAAGCCTTGGCGAGTAGACTCAGTTCGGCTGCATTCGCAGTTAAGAAAATAAGGCTCTTAACCGATATTGAAACGGCTAGAATAGTCTATTTTAGTTATTTTCATAGTGTTATGTCCTACGGCCTTTTGTTGTGGGGCTCAGCCGCTAACATCCAAAGTATATTCGTGCTCCAAAAAAGGGCTATTCGCGCCATTTACAACCTCCGATCGAGAGATTCTTTAAGAGATCTATTTAAAGAAATAAACATTTTAACTGTTGCAGGACATTACATCTATGAAAATATAATTTATGTGAAAAAGTATTATAATACATTTGTAAAGCAGAGCGATATTCATCGCTTTAACACAAGAAATAAAGATAAACTTGTCGTTCCCAAGTTTAGGCTAGAAAAATCCAGAGCCTCATTTCTGGGGAAAAGCATAGCCTTTTTTAATAAAGTTCCACAGCATATAATTGAACTACCATTGCATAAATTTAAATGTTACATTAAAGAGTCGCTGATGAGCAAAGGATACTATAAAGTAGACGATTATTTGAATGACCGCAATGCATGGTCATGATGTAACACATAACATAATCACTGTTTAATATGATGTATTTTTATACTAAGCAATTGTTGTATTAGTAACGATATGTTTTTTTTTTTTGTAAATGTCGTTACCTAACTAAGAAACGCTGGCAAGTTTCTTGCGCCCATTCTTCTTGTCAGTTAAAAAAGTCTTGAATGGGTGGTAGGAAAATATTGACGATTCATAAGTACATATTTATTATGTCTAAGTGAATAAAGAATATTTTTATCTTTATCTTATCTTTATCTTTAAACAGCTGCCCACGTACTGCTGGAATGCAGGGGGGTGGCCCCCTACCGGGCGAGGTACCTCGGCTCGCCGGGCAGCGTCCAGGAAGCGATCACTAATGTGAAAGCTCTTGGAGCGTTCCTGGCTGAGCTGGGCTGGCTGGAGTGATCTACGCAAAATAGGCGCAATAGACGTCGAGTTGCGGAAACCGCCCGTATTGTTAAGAATAAGAAGAAGACTACCGCAAAACTATCGGTCTGTACATGAAGGACTATGTGAGCGCGCGCCCGGAATCATCGAAACTATCGGTCGACTAATACCTAAAATTCACAAGTACGCGCTGGGTCTAAGGGTTCCTTTTTACCATTTTGGTACGGAACAAAGATAATAGTTAACATTGTCTATGCTATATCCTTACCTCCGCGGGTGGGTCCGCGAGCACAGTACACAGCAGCTCCGCCCTGAACCCCTCGCCGGTGTGCACCCACGACCGCTCCACTGTGATCTCTGGGGGATCTGGGAAAAACGAAATGGTTATGGAAAATAATTGAAGAAGATCCAGACACGCGAGACATTTGACGCAAAGAGTCAACGAGCAAATATGATAGTAACGTTTGAGGTGGTTTGAGTTACAGTTTGACAAATATGTTTTTAATTTAAATTTTTACTTTTCTGCATTCACAATGCAATTTTTATGATTGAAAAATAAAAAATGAAGTATTTAGAAAAAATCGACCCATCTCACAACCAGCTCCGATGGGACTCTTAAGATGCTGCATGCTCTCCCAGGAGATGCCTGTTCACTCTGGCCTTGAAGATACCAACGTTGAACACACATAGAACTTGTAGTTGGAACTCCGTGACTATCGGCGGTCCGACTCCGTTATTGATGATGCAGGAGTATCTGCCACTGTGCTGACGCTCCAGACGGTAGACACTTTAGATTTAGATATAAGTCAATGTGCCAGAGTGAATTGAACCGAAGTGGATAAGAAGAAAGACAGAATAGTGATGTGGTGGTTAATTTATTGCACTCACATAGAACTTGTAGTTGGAACTCCGTGACTATCGGCGGTCCGACTCCGTTGTCGACGGTGCATGCGTATCTGCCGGTTTGCTGCCGCTCCAAACGATACACACTTTAGAGATGTTGCATGCTTGCCCAGGAGATGCCTGTTCGCTCTGGTCTTGAAGATACCAAGGTTGCACTTACATAGAACTTGTAGTTGGAACTCCGTGACTATCGGCGGTCCGACTCCGTTGTCGACGGTGCAAGCGTATCTGCCGCTGTGCTGCCGCTCCAGACGCGACAGCTGCAGCTGCGGACCTTCACCGAGCCGGGAGTTGCTGTCGTTTTGGAACGATACCTGGAAATAGAAGTTATTTTGTCAATGCTAACAAATGGTTTACATTACATCGTGAGAATGCTGATAAGAACTGTTTGAGAGGTGACCTCTAATTTATTTATGCATAAACAAAAAAATAGCAGTCAACATTTACTTTTTTGCATTCACATTGCAATTTTTTAGTATTAAAAATATTGAAAATGTAGTATTAGAAGAAATCGACCCGTCTTACAACTAGCTACGAGTCATTAGCGACTCCGTAGCCCAGTGGTTAGAGCATTCGCCCAGACAGTGCAAGGCCGTCCCATACCGGCTTGATTTTTTTCTAATTCTTCATTTTCAACAACATTGAGTAGGTACTCTAGCATGGCTGATCCACCACACTGCGCTTCCTCGGGCGAAGCGCGCACTGATGGCGGCACGAACACCTCCACTGTGTGCACCTGGTCGGTCTGCTACTGACATTGATCTATTTTACTGTACTCGCCTGGGTCATATCTGGTCGAGGTTCTCTAGTGACTATTGATAATATTTAGGTGATACTAGGGTGTTTTTTGATGAACAGCAACAGCTTGAGAGGTGTTGCCGATGGATATAGTTGGTGCAGGATTGATTTATGGCCGACTTGAGCGTCCAAGCATCCTGATGTCTTACCAGTTTGTGTCTGAACTCTGAACATAGGTCGCGCTAGGTGTAACTGTACCAGTGTCTAGAGTCTATGCACTCTGATTCCTTTACCAGTTAATGTTTTCGCACATTTGAATGCTGGGTATAGCTTGGCCAGGCAGGATTGGAGTATCAATATCATCTCTTAAGTACCAGCTTATGCCAAGTGACTGTAACTGTAGGTGTAAATGTACCAGTGTCAAGAGTCTATGCACCCTGATTTTTTACCAGTTAATGGTATTGCACAGTTGAATGCTGGGTAAAGCTTGGCCAGGCAGGATTGGAGTATCAAGATCATCCCTTACCAATTTATGCCAAGTGACTGTAGGCACAGGGTTCCCAGCAGCCCTGCATTCTAGCACAGCAGCGCCACCGCCTCCCTTGCCCTGCCTTTGCACCTTGATTCCTTACCAGTTCATGTTATGTCACAGTTGAATGCTGGGTATGGCTTTGCCAGGAAAGATTAAAGTACCTATAAAGAAGTTTCTAACTGGAGTAATTTAGTTAGCATCCTTTCCTTACCAGTTTATGCCAAGTGACTGTAGGCACAGGGTTCCCAGCAGCTCTGCATTCTAGCACAGCAGCGCCCCCTCGCCGCGCCGCCGCGTGCCGTGACTCGGGCGAAGCGCACACAGATGGCGGCACCAACACTTCCACAGTGTACATTTGGTCGGTCTGCTAACTGACATTGGTCTCATTCTACTGTACTCACCTGGGTCCTATCTCGAGGATACTGGTACAGTGTTAAGACTCCAGTCTTAGCACCCTGATTCATTACCAGTTCATGTTTATCAATTCACAGCTGAATAATAGGCAAAGCATGACAAGGATTGAAGTATAAAATAGAAGTTTCTAAGTGAAGTAATTTAGTTAGCATCCTTTTCTTACCAGTTTATGCCAAGTGACTGTGGGCACAGGGTTCCCAGCAGCTCTGCATTCTAGTACAGCAGCGCCCCCTCGCCGCGCCGCCGCGTGCCGTGACTCGGGCGAAGCGCGCACAGATGGCGGCACCAACACCTCCACAGTGTGCACCTGGTCCCGCGCCACACGGTCAGAGATTTGGCATACGTAGTCGCCGGCGTCCTGTAATTAAGAAGTTAAATATTGTTTTATATTATGTTGCCTGATTTCTTCTTTCGTGTTGATGGTAGAACTGGGTGCCTACCATCAACTATAAGAAAGCGATTCAAAAGGTGCGTTCCAGAATAGGTTCCTAAAATGAATTGCTTTATTTCGTACCAATATGTGGTACTACCACAGTTGTACGAGTCGAGTTGCGGAAACCGCCCGTAATGTTAAGAAGAAGAAGAAGAAGAAGAAGAACCTGCAGAGTTCATGACAGCTAAGCGGCTGTGAAATGTCGCTGAATCGCTTGTCATTGACGCAACAGAATCTCGATCGCAATTAAGCTGTCGTGGTACGAATAAGCAAAGCAGATCAGTTTAGGTCCTAAACAAATCCGCAAAAAGAGTTGATGGTAGGCATCCTGAAATTAAATCTTCCCCGCCCAGAACTCGGCTAATCGAACCGCGGACTTAATAGTGGACCACAGGGTGCCTACCATCAACTCTTATTGCGGTTTTGTTTAGGACCTAAACTGATCTGCTTCGCTTATTCGTACCACGACAGCTTATTATCAATGACAGCGATTCAGTGATCATTCAATGACATTTCACAGCCGCTAAGCCTAAGCTGTTATGTACTCTTATTTGACTTATATATTTGACTTATAACCCGGTCGATTTAACATGACACCTGCAGGTTATACCCGTCCCTCTCACTCTCTCCGGGCATGACAGAATCGAGTGAAAGATACGGGTAGAAGAAATAAGGACACAAATCGTTCGGTCATTAACATTTAGCAATTCATTTGCGATCCAGTTTTTAGAAGGCACTGACCTCTATTTATGTGTTAGATAGAAGGTCATAAGCAATTCATTTTAGGAACCTATTCTGCATCGCGCTAGTTTTGAATCGCTGTCTTAAAGTTGATGGTAGGCACCCAGGTCGTCGAGTGTGCAGTTAATCGGACACTCTGGCCAACGTAGGAGATGGGACATTTGTGGAGTTACACCACTCTCACACCGATCGTCAAGCCCCAGCGGCACATGTTTTCCTTGCAGCGGCCGACTTGTGTTCTGAGTTTGTTTAAAGACTTCCAAGAATTAAGCACTAAGAAAAAATTAATTGCGATAGCGAGGTGATAACTATAACACATAAACACACTGACTTTATAGCAATAAAATGAAGAATCAACGAAAGTACAAAAACTGTTGACAGCACAGTAGTAGCACAATTGCACTGAAACGCATGATGTATGTACCGTCGCCAGCACCTCCGGTTATTACAAACTGTCAAATTTCTTACCTAAAATTCAACCGATAGAGTTCAGTTTCAATTAATAAATTTTTACATTTTGTAGTACCTAACCCTACGTGCTGGCGGCCGTCTATAATATACTGTACAACAAGAGTCGAAGGCGATCCCCTGCCTTAAAAGCTAAATTGAAAAAGGTACGGCCTTCATATTCATAACACGCATAAAAAAATAATCTTTTCTCAATCCAAAGGATCTTATTCGAGCGGACACAATCCGAGCCTTATTTAATCCTATTAAGAGCTCTAAATAATTACACCATAGCTACGGAGACCGAAAAAAGTTAAAATCCCAACGTAACGATAATTGGCAACGGAAAATATGATAATCGCGGTATAAAACCTTTTTGGCGGTGCTGCCTCGTTATTTTTTATGTGTGGCAACATTGAGGTGCGTTCCCGCGCAATTACGGCGGCCATGTTGCTTCGTCCGTCAATTGTTTCGGATGTTTATTGTTTCTGCGTTCCGTTGTGGCGACAATTGTATAAACGCCGCGAAATAATTGAAATGTAACATCTATTTATTATTATAGACAGATAGGCACTTTTGTGGGAGAAAGGTATCGACGCTCAAAGGATAAACTGGACTATGATGTCATAAAACAATAAATAAGTTGGTAGTTTTTGTGTGACGATGATGAGTCAATACCTACTCTATATGCATTGCATTCTTCAATAGTGGAATGGAATACTTGTGTTACATTTTTGTCTACAAAAATAAACACAGATACTTAACTAAAATATATCGTTGTTTTGGGCTTCTCCTCCTCCTTTACTAAACACCTCCCATATTAAAAGTAAGAAAGTTAAAAGACAAAAAGGAAATACATTTATACATGTATTAAAATACAAGCATCCGTTTTTTTCCGGATCGGTAAAATTCTGTGTAGTGCACAAACGCCCTTAAGGCGATGATTCCCGGACAGAAATAGGCATGCTAACCCTTGCTTGGCCGCCCGCGATACACTTTACGCGGACGCAGTGGCAGCCGGCAAGTGAACTGTGAACTCGCGAGCGCCCCGCGAATCGAAAATCACTTAAAATTTGATTAAATATTAAATAATAAAAAAATTTAACATATGACGGCCGGAATCCCTCGGCTATTCAAAGACAATTATTTTCGTATATTTTTCATTAACTAAAACCATGTATACTGCAAGTAATAGGATATTTGGATAACTGGTCTAAGTCTGCCTTACTACTACCCGAACAAGTTAACTCGGCACCTGAGTGTAATGGCGGAAACACGGTTCACTTTTGCCTCTCAATTTGGATGAAGCAACCACATTGAACAATGTAAACGTAAAAGTGAATCATTCAACGTCAATGTGCGCCTGTATTTCTGCGCCTTTTAACCAAAGTGAATCAATTTGGTTGGTTGAACGGTGTAATATTAGCATAAGCGACGTTTTCGAGCCAGGTGCCAAGTTAACTTGTTCGGGTTATACCTACGGTTTAAGCAAAGACTTAGGCGATTGATAAATTTTGGTGAAAACGGCCAATAGTAGTACCTAGTTATAAAACAAATATAACTTAAGTATCTAATAATAACCAACTCCACCAGGATTTTTTAAAACTATTGTTTTGTCTGATTTGGACCCTAAAAAATTTGGTAAGTAATAGTTATTTTTTTAACATTGTTTAATAGATTTTTTCTCTCGGGTGTAAAAGGCTCGGCGCTCGCCATTGTACTTGATCAATGTAAATCAGCCTTTAGAAAATGCTCATCAGGTAAAGAAAAGCCTAAAATCCTTATTAAATTATATTGTTTAATTGAGAGAAATGCTGAAATATACGGATTTTCATTAAAGAGACCGATATTTAATGATTTCGTTATCTCCTCTGTAACGTGGGGTTTTATGCTGGAATCGCTCGTTTATAGGGAGGTACTATTCAAAAAAATAGGGGCTTTTTTCATGCAAACGTTCTCACTTTAGCGTCTCATAGATGAGTACCTTTTTTGCATCTCTGCAATGATTTTTACATCAATGGAGAGACCAAACGCCCAATTGTCAAATTTCGTTTTCGATAATTGCCAAGCAGGAAAAACAATAAGTCAAACTTCATGTGCCATATAACGGTACTAGCGGCCGCCCGCGGTTTCACCCGCGTGGTTCCCGGTCCCGTGGAAATATCGGGATAAAAAGTACCCTATGTGTTATTCCAGACCCAGATTCTTTCAGTAGTTTTACGTGAAAAAGTAACAAACATCTATACATCCATACTCACAAACTTTCGCATTGATAATAAACTACACGACGCTATCCCGAGGGAATGTGATATTTTTCCGGGATAAAAAGTAGCCTAAGTTACTCCTTATTACATTAGCTACCTGCCAGTGAAAGTCCCGTCAAAATCGGTCCAGCCGTTTCAGAGATTAGCCGGAACAAACAGAAAGACAGACAGACAGACAGACAAAAAATGTAAAACATGTCATTTTGGTATGTGTACCGTATAATAATATGCATGTAGTAAAAAGCGGTTATTTCAATGTTACAAACAGACACTCCAATTTTATTGATTTGTATAGATAGAATGTATAGAAAGATATGGAGCGTGTAGCTCGATTTTTCTAATAAGTACATCATTTTCAAAAATGAAATCCTTTTGAACCGTTCATAATTTTTTTAACTACCACCCATGAAGGACATCTTTTAACTAACAAGAAAAAGGAGCAAAAATAACTCGTCAGCTTTAACAGAAGCAACGCATTTACAAATGTGAAAGTTTAGATGTTTGTATGTTTGTTACTCAATCACGCCAAAACGGCTGAACAGATTTGGTTGAAATTTGGGACACAGATATTTTGTAACCTGGAGAGGAACATAGGCTACTTTTATCCCGGAAAAACATCACATTCCCGCGGGGTAACGTCGTGTAGTCTACACGGACGAATTTTTTTATGTTTTTTTATTGAATCAGGCGTCACTTGGCGGAAGACCCTAACCATTGTGAAAAATAAATATATGTAGCTTTCTTCCGCAAATAATCATTCGGTGCTGGATTGCATACGGACAAACATCTCCTGAGGATGTCCCGGGTTGGGGCGAAACACGTGTAGAGTAGTGTGATCGGTGAAGGTGCAAGTTTTGTGATTATTTGCGGAAGAAAGCTACATAATATATTTATTTTTCACAATACACGGACGAAGCCGCTGGCGGAGAGCTAGTTATTTAAAAAATATAGAGCGCTCATCGTGCCTAAGTCGGTCGACTCAAAAATAGTACCCCTGATTTGAATCGAAGATTCATTATTCAGATTCTATTTAGAGATTATTTGGAGTGAAATGAAATAATAGGACGATCGATGCTCGTTTAAATTAATGAGGTTTCACGTTTAACTCGATCGGAAATGGTAAGCGAGTTTCACTATTTTTTTTTTGGGATGGGTGAGCATTGTAAATTTGTTTGTTTTAACTGTACACCATACTAACTTAATGTAAAAATTATGGTCAAATCAACAACTCGTTACTTAGGTACTTATTTCTTTTATACACATTGCAGCACCTGATGTTAAGACTAGGATTCCCAAAAATAGGGTATTCCTATTCTAAATTATGGTTTACTCGCAAATCACAAGTACCTACTTAAAATTTGGAAAATATATATGTTACTAGCTGACCCAGCAAACGTTGTTTTGCCATATTAATTATAGTGGACCCGGTAAACTTCGTATCACCAACATCTATTATAGATAGACAGATGAAAATAAATGATCGCGAAGAAGTTTTATACACTGCCTGCAACAAATGTCACTAAAAAGTAGGTAATCCAAAGCGGCTAAAACGTCAGTGATTACAATATCTTTGACATACCTACCTCTTTGGAAGCGGCTATGGAAGAAATGACAGTTTTGTATAGTACGACAGTTTATCGATTTTCTATACAAAATAATCATTTTTATTTTATAATTTTCCGGAATAAAAAGTAGCCTATATTACTCTCCAGCTCCCAAACTATCCCCATACCAAAAATCGAGTCGATCCGTTGCTCCGTTTTGACGTGAAAGACGGACAAACAAACAAACAAACAAACACACTTTCACATTTATAATATTAGTATGGATTTTAGAGTTTTTTTATCTAGTGATTCCGCCCATTTAATGTTCTACTAATGATACTTTATTGCATCAAATAAATACCTATTACTTGCAATATACCTACCTACTTGGTTTTAGTTAATAAAAATTATACAAACATAACTGTATTTGGATTGGCGAGGGATACCGGCCGTCATAATCATAATCATAATATTTTATTTGCATAAAAACACGGTTTATAAAACGGTCTTACAAATAAAAAGGTACACATGTTTTGCCTTATGTAAGAAGCATGCAAAATGTTTATGAAGACTTCCAAAATAATTAAAAATGTCGAATTGTAACATAATCAGATATAAGTTAAATTTTTTAAAAGGCATTAGTTCTTCATTTTCACAATTACTTATTTTGCTAAGTATTTATACTGAGACGCGCGGGGGTGCCACCGATGTTTGATATTCTTCAATTATTTCTGCGGTCGGGAATCCTCGCCTTAAGTGATGATAAGGCGAAGGTGGAAGCGCACTTCTCCCGGAATCCACAACCACTGAGGAACATATCTTATCTCTAACCACCGAAACACAACAATGCTGAAAACATCGTTGTTACGGCGTCAGACTTAAGATAAGATGGTGGAAGCTGACCAGGCGGTCGGATAGGAACGTGTGTAGAGTCTTTAAGTCTTTACCAAAGATATGCAGGCAAAGGCACAGAAGCCTATACAGCCATGTTTTGCTATTATATAAAATAATTAATATCATAGAATTATTATTTTAATATCTAAAACATTGTTTTTTTTAAATAAAGCGTTTTTAGAAACTGATTAAACCAAATAAGTTATTTGTAACATAAAAAATCAGCTATTCTTTTCATGGAATTGCATAGAGTACGGGTCAAACACCAAACAGGTTACAGGACTGTATGGACTTAGTTTCCCTTGCCTTCCCTAAAATAGAGAGAATGAACAAAAAGTTATAGTCTTTCGAAAATTCCGCAGCCATAGGAAAAATATTTTTTACATTATTTCTGTTTATTTTTACTATCCTCATATTCGAAATGAAAAGTAGAGTGTTTACTTCGGGTGTATGGACCCATAACAGCCTCGAACTATCGGCGCCCTCACTTCGTTCGTGCGCCAATACATTCGACTGTTATGGGTGCCATACAGCCCTTGCTAAACAATCTACTATTAAATCATTTTTGTTGGTGAAGTCGTAGGCATTCACTAGGTACATAGAAGTGGCGGCGCGGCGCGGTGAGGCGACGCGTCAAATTGACAGGAAGGGACAAAGATGGCCGCCGTAAATTTGGATTACGCGGGAAAATAGCGGATGGGCTGTTGTGTTTGCTAAATGGTTCATGATAGGGAGAAACCTCGCAATACACGATTAGGGCAATAGGGGTTGTATCTAATAAAGTATTCTGGTGAGTGGTGTGCTAATAATTTACAACATTTTGCTGTTTGCAAAAAGTATGCGGTGGTGGCGTGTGAGGCGGGTTCGTTACGTTAGGATTACTAGAATCTAACAGTCTTTTCTCTTTTCTTAACTCTTTCTTCTTTTCTTAAGTCTTTTTTTCTTAACTTATAACGTCTGATAATCGCTTGCAAGCTCTGTAAAGCACGATGGTTTTGTTTCGACTGGACTAATATGGTAAACAGAGCACGTGGAACGATGAATTTGAATTTTGAAAGAACAGTTTACAGAAACTATTTGATGGGTAGTTAACTATGGAGTTTCCAGCCATTATGGAGGTTCTAACCGTACATGAGACTGTACGAAACGTCGCTTGACGCAGCAGACACCCTTAACCTTGTTAACGATGCCGTAACTGACCGTTATTAACGGTTATTTTTGTTATTAAAGGTTATTAACGGGTTTTTGGGTCTAAAAAAATCCACCGCTAGATGGCGCTAGTGGCTTGATTTGCTAGATATAAGTTTCGTGACGATTATTTGATTTGATTGTATGTAAATGAAGTAATAGAAACAAGTATTGTGAGATGAGTCTTATTTTTCTATTTTCAATATTTCCCAAGATTCCCGCCGCCATTCGCCACCCAATAAAATATAACAGTCGTTTTAGGTTACTCTATATTTACTTATGATTTTATTTTTTAAAGTATCGTAAATAACATAGTTACTGAAAAAACGAGTAAAACTGCAACCTCTTTTTAGTTCAAAGTCGGATAATCTAACCGTTATTAACCGCTAATTATGTGAAATTGACCGTCTTTTTCGGTTACTTAATAACAGTAAATAACGGGTTTTTTTTACAACTATAGCGTGATCACTACGCATAGTCGCGCGCGCGTAGTAAAATACAGAAGCACGTGCCGCGCGCTAGCTAGCGGTGCTCTTGTATTTGCATTCAGCATTTTGATTCCGCAAAGCCTGAAGACCAAAGTCTTTGACCAGTGCGTCCTACCCGTTATGACTTACGGAGCCGAAACCTGGACACTCACGGTGGGACTAGTCCACCAATTTAAGGCGATACTCGGAAAAAATGTGCTGAAGCGAGATAGCAATGAGAAAACGACGCGCGCGGGAGCGAGACCGATTTTGCAGTTTAGGCAAAAAAAAATATCCCTTCGTATTAAAAAACTACAGCGATTTAAAAAAAATGCTTCCATATGATCCTCATTATTACTGGTGTCCACTAATTAAACCAATTTCCAATAGTGTATAGTCCATTCGCTTAGATAGTGTCGCTCTGCCACAATGCCGTGCGGGTGTACCGACACTATCTAACCGAACGGACTATAAGTAACCCCATTTAAGAATAATCTTCACATTTCGTATTTTTTAGAGGTCTTTTCGAAAAGAAAAAGTGTCGAGGCAAAATCATAAAATCGTGTTTTTGAAACTATACGATTCTAGATAAAGGTATGAAGAAATATATATCTTATTTCCAGATTTGTAACAACTGTAACCGTCCTATAGTTTTAAATCAAAAAGTCCATATTTTTCCGAGTAAAGTCCTTAAAGTCGCACAGCGAGCTATGGCGAGGGCTATGCTCGGCGTTTCTCTGAAGGATAGAATAAGAAACGAAGTTATCCGGCAGAGAACCAAAGTCACCGAGATAGCTCAAAGAATAAGCAAGCTAAAGTGGCAGTGGGCTGGCCACATCGCTCGAAGAACCGACGGCCGTTGGGGCAAACGACTTCTGGAGTGGAGACCGCGTTTAGACAAACGTAGCGTAGGGCGCCCTGCTACCAGGTGGAGCGACGACCTGCGAAAAATGGCAGGCGGGGGCTGGCTGCGAAGAGCTGAAGACCGTGCTCAGTGGCGTAAATTAGGAGAGGCCTATGTCCAGCGGTGGACGAAAACGGGCTGATGATGATGATGATGATGATGATGATGATTTTGATTCAGTCCTACCAACATCATCGTGCTTTAGAGAGCTTGCGTGCGATTATCAGTTAAAAGTTAAGAAAAAAAAAACAAAGGGTTGCACTCCGGGAGTGCCGGCAGAAGCGAAAAAGGCTAGGTACCTAGACTTATTCACAAAAAAACGGAATTCGACAAAAAAAATGAAAAAATACGGACTGGATTTGAACCGAGCGAGGTGTTCTGGCTTCAATGCCGCTTGTTTTCTAACCTACAACTTTGGAAACGGTAGCGAAATTTGCCTTCGTATTCTAATGACATTATAATAATAATAATTAACCACCATTTTATACCATGTCTCATGCAAATAAATGTTTATGATTATGATTATGATTAAATAATATTTTAAATGTAATAAAGGGAATAATAATAATAATAAAGTTTATTAATCCAAAGTCATAATTTACAATGTAAAGGCACAGATTACTATGTAACAGATAGTTCACTCCGCTAAGTCATTTAAATAAATAGCAACTCTAACAATAACGCAATAAAGTAGAATTCAGCTTGTACGGCGCAGGCAAATTACGAACGGCCACTCGTTGTCGTTGCATCTCTTTCTATCGCATATATTCTAGCTCTTTTGCGGACCTAATTTCTATGGATTTACAACGCCGGCGTTGCCGCCGCGTTTTCGAGCCGACACGGGGAGTGAAATAGGCCTGGTAAAGGTGACACAACAGAACTTACAGCTATATGGCAACATCAGTGTCCTGTGTAAGTTGATCCCCTGACTTTTTTTCCTACTCTTTCTCTGTCCATGCTGTCCGTTTATGGAACGCGCTTCCTGAAGGTATCAGAAAGGCTCAGACTCTAAAATCCTTTGGAGATCAAGTTAGAAGTCATTTCCTCTCCCTTACTCATTAAAGTTTATGTATTATCTTATTTTTCTCTATTTGTCATTCTAGACTTATTCTATCCTTTTTATGCAACCTCTCCCCTCTGTTCTTTTGATTTATTTTTTTTTTTCTTTCGCCCAAGGTTGCCTGGAAGAGATTGCTATTTAGCAATAAGGCCGCCTGTTGTCTGTTTTCTCATAACTATGTCTCTTTGTGTTATTGTTTCTTTCTTTGTGTGCAATAAAGCTTTTTTTATTTATTTATTATTTTTTTTATTATTGTAACAGGTCACGTGACTGTCTTACGAATTTTCGATCTTACGGTCACGTGATGTCTTAACGCGAGTTTAAAATTATTACCCATCACAAAAAGTGCACAGCGCCGGCCGCGCCGCTATAGAAGTTTTCACTTCAAAAATTTCACGGCGGAGATTTCGCCACAACCTTACCTGTGGTCCGACGTCGGTGATCTGCAGGTTGTACCCGTCCACCAGCCGGAACCGCTCGTCTCTGGTCACCATCAGACTTGCTGCCGTCAGCACGGCCGGCCCCCGCCGCCATAGCAGCACGAGAGATCCTGAGGATAAATAAATAAATAATTTCTTACAATCACACCAACTATCTAAGCCCATGTAAATTTCGTTTTAGAAACTGTGTCATGGAAAGCTTTGATAACGGATAAATATACCTATACATAAATACTTTTTGTGTGTAAATACATCCCAGACCAAGACAAATAGACATGTTTATGCACACAAATATTTGTCTTGTTCGGGAATCGAAACCCGAGACCTCTGGCGCAGAAGGCAGGTAGAATACGCCAAATCGGTCGTCAAATACACTACCGACCCAATGGTACAACTGCCATGTTCAACTGGTTGTACTACGGATAACCAAATGTAACCATGGTCCAACTGGTTGTACTAATGGGAAGTGTGTTTACCCGTGGTTCAACTGTTCAACTGGTTGTACTATATGTGAGTAATATTCTTACCCAAGTTCTGCACTTGACAGGGCAGCAGCAGCGTGTCGCCCACGACCGTCCTGAAGGAGTGCCCCCGCGACAGGAACCGCGGTCCGTCATCTGTACACAACAATATGTTCATGAAAGAAAGAAATAAGTTTTTAGTACAAATTTCATTTTTTGACATGCTTTTTTGCTGACTGTACTTTAATATTGTATTGTCATCTGAACCAAACCTGTTTACAAAATTTCAGCTCCATCGGACACTGGGAAGTGGGTCAAATTAAGCTTGCAAGATTTGTCCCCCACTAACTAACTAACTAACATGGCAAGTTAATAAGTTTTTAGTAAAAATTTCATTTTTATGACAAGCTTTTTTGCTGACTGTACTTTAATATTGTATTGTTATCTAAACCAAACCTGTATACAAAATTTCAGCTCCATGGGAAGTGGGTCAAATTAAGCTTGCAAGATTTGTCCCCCACTAACTAACTAAATAACATGGCAAGTTAATAAGATTTTAGTAAAAATTTCATTTTTATGACAAGGTTTTTTGCTGACTGTACTTAATACTTATTGTATTGTCATCTGAACCAAACCTTGTATACAAAATTTCAGCTCCATCGGACACTGGGAAGTGGGTCAAATTAAGCTCGCAAGATTTGTCCCCCACTAACTAACTAACTAACATGGCAAGCTCAATAAAAAGCTTGTAAAAGCAACGGGTTGCACTCCAGGAGTGCCGGCAGAAGTGAAAAGGTCTCCCTAGACTTTTCCCAAAATTGGTGCAGTTTACCTGCGAAAATAGTACTGAAAAATCGGCCAAGTGCGAGTCAGACTCGCTCATGAAGGGTTCCGTACCCACTTAACGTACCGATTACGTACACCTAGCAAAAATACCACTGTCATTTTTTGTCAGAAAAAAATAAATTTGTTTTTCATAGTATTCGTATGAATGACAAAGTTATATTTGCGGTTTTCGAAATTCTGTTATATCTCAAAAAGTTGTAAAGCCTTCTTAGCTGTGATAGTTTTCCTTTTAACTTCGTCATATGTACTACTATCGTGAATTTTTTCACGTATCCAGAAACAACCTTTTGGCTGGTAGGGGGACACTTGACTCTTAACAAAATTTTGCACTTTAAAGCTTAATAATTCACAAACAGATGCCTCAATCAAAAAATTGTCTTCACGAATCCACAACGTTTTTGAAATTGCTATTCAACGACATCCCACACTATGGGGTAGACAAGAAAAAAAATTTACATAGGTACCCACTTCACGTGTAGGGGAGGTAATCTAAAAAAAATTTTTTTTCAAAATTTTACTTTACCACTTTGTTGGCGTGATAAATATCTATATACATGCTAAATTACAGCTTTCTAGTACAAAGAGTCTGAGTTAGACTGGGGTCAGACGGACGGACGGACAGACGGACATGGCGAAACTATTGTTCCTTGTTGACTACGGAACCCTAAAAACAGACATAACGAACCTCCATATTTCAAACAATATTATTGAATTAAAAAAATAAAGGTACCTACCTACATATTTCCTTTTCGCTCAGTAACCGGCTAAAAGAGACTGTCAAAACTGAGTGAATTTATATTCAGTTCGCGTAACTTATACAATAAATTACCACCACCAGTTATCCGAACGTTGGAGTTCCTCGTCTTCTGACAATTGGTTTGTATGATTTTCTTCTCAACCTAACTTTTTCAAATCGATTTAAACAAGTTTTGAGTAAATGGATTTCGTGGTTTGATGAATAGTTTTTCTTTTTACGGTTTAAATCTTTGCAATCTGTGGTATTTCCTCTTATAGGTAATACTGGAAGGAAAAGCATCTTAAGTTGGTTTTGTTCTTAGTTTTAAACTACTTTAGTTATTTCAACATCCCACAGTTTATTCATTTAAATGTAAACTTAAAGAATTCTTGCTTTATCAACAAAAGGAAACGTAACAGACGACTGTAAACCTATAAGTACCTATATGTATATTTGAATAATTTGCCTTTCTTTAATAATATCTTAAAATATATTTAAAAGCAGCGGCTTCAAAATTGCTAAAAACAGAGAATGTACACGCACACACTTTAAATAATAAAAGGTTCCACACAATACCAGCGTTGCAGGTGATGCCCATGCTGCAACATTAAGCTGAGTGGTAACCGTTTTGGTTTGACTGTACTACTTTTATGTACCTAACTGTTTTTGTAAAGTTTATATTGTGAGACTGAATAAAGTTTTTTGTATTTGTGTTTAAGGCCATCAGTTGGAGACCACGTTTGCACACATTGCTGGACCTATATCTTCAGGCTCTGCTCTATCTGACTCTCTTCTATTAATACTCAATAATAAACATCGAATAGTATAAAGATG
The DNA here is from genome assembly GCA_949710035.1 of Crambus lathoniellus. NCBI lineage: Eukaryota > Metazoa > Arthropoda > Insecta > Lepidoptera > Crambidae > Crambus > Crambus lathoniellus. The sequence goes on from OX453321.1 coordinate 16,851,839, forward strand.
AACAAAGCATTATTGTTCACACCATTAACCAACAATGCAATTAATACAAATCTAGAAGAATTTAAACGACACTGTTTAATTGAATGCTAATCTGAACTTATGTTAACTACATTTCTACAATATTGCTGGGTCAGGCCGTAGATTTTGCCACATTTGAGGGTACAAAAGTCTCCGCCTCATATAATTTTAAATATAGTACTCTTAGAAATGTCTCAATCTTATCATCGTGTTTCCTAAGAAATAGCAAACCAAGGCAGATATAGATATTTGGATAAGTTTATATATTTGGAAAACTATTTGACATTTCCCTACCAAAAGTGACGGATTTTTTATAAAAACCGCGAATCCGCATTGGTAGGTGTACAGCTTAAACATCGATAAAATTATCATTTTTTAACTTATTGATGAGCTGTTTGATTTGACGTTATAAAATAATAATAAGGTTGCCATTCCTTTAATATCTTTGCGTCTTTCCTAAGAAAAAAGATAAGTTTTCGGCAATAAGATTTTTTTTTTGAAAAACCATTTCTTTGCGCTACTTATATTGCGTAACCATTTTCACCCATTTTATGGTTTTAAAACATTTATTAAGATTTTGTTTGAGTGCTGGCATCACCAAAGTATCGTATTCTATGGTCAATGCAGCGTTGACGACCATATTTTTTGACATTTCGGTGTCAACTCCGATCAAAGTGAAAAGTGTCGCCTACTTTGCAGAGTGCATTTTTTGAGATTTCAAGGTAAGTTTTTGATTAAAACTTATAATTTTTGTTGCGCATGGTTTAATTAGATGTGTGTGATCTGTATATGTTAAACTAGCCTTGTAATATAGTATATTTTATGAGTTATAATCGATTTCATTTGCGCCTCGGTTCCGCAAAACTGTCTTTATGTCACTTTGCGATACCGGTTGCGTAGAAATTGCGCCACTTATTTTACGCTATTGAATAATAGTGCATGCACACAAGGTTTTCAAGTTTTTTATTATTTTGAAATTACTTTTAGCTGTAATTCCGCTAAAAACATGACTAGCATTACTATTAATTGATTTGTTAGCTTTTATTAATATTCTATAAGTACAGGGTGTTCGGCAGAACGTTAAACATACGAAAATAGGGGTAGGTGCGGTGGTCTGCTACCTAACCAGCCTCAAATATTTTACCTAGGTCCAAAGTTTTTTTTTATTTTGTATTTTATAAGTTTTGGAATTTCGTCACTTTCATACTAACTTACCCATGTAACTTTTTTTTTATTTTTATTTTTTGGCATCCTAATGGTTGGCAGGTCCTTTTAAAAGTGATACTTCAAGCAGGTTGTTGCTAGAGTTAAAGTAATGGACTCTCAAACATTGAAAAGAGTTGAAATAAATTTTAAAGTTGTATTATATTTATATAATTAATAATGAATAATACCAAATACCTCCATCTAACAAATTAAATGTATTTTTTTGTAAATTGAACAAATCATACATAGGTACTTACTAGTTTTTGTCATCCTGTTTAACTTTTCATTGTGCGCAATATATAAAAAAGAATTACTCATAGGTACATTATTGTTAATTATTAATTAAACATACTTACATACCAACATCGTGTTTCTTTTTCTAGTTTGATGCAATACCTCTTGTTAGTACATGTTTGTTAAATAAAATCACATTAATGTACGTGCTCCTTAATAATTTTGCGCTACCATTTTGCACCACTTTGTGCGACCGACTCGTAGAAAATTTTGCGTCACCATTGCGCTATTTGTGGCAAAATCTACGGCCTGACCCTGCTGCGAACAGAGAGGCAACATTGGCTACACATTGGCAAGACTACGAATAGGCTACGACGGCCTTTGACGTTAGTGCTACTACACGCTTGGCGTGCAGGCGAAGCATGAGCAGTTTAGGGCTTGTAGAAATTTGGCAACGGGTAAGTAAAGGAAGAATAAAGGTGCAAGCAAACTGAGCTCATGTGATGTATGTGATGTTAGGTCCGTCAGAAGACATCGGTATCCATAGTAAATGTATGCACTGAAGCACACTTATCTTATCCATGTAAATACGGCGTGTATACACGAGGTGTAGGACTTGTGTGCCCGCACCTTTATCTTCCTTCCGGGCTAGGTGTTTTAACCCTGGGACCACCACGGTCCGTCCGACAGCTGTCAAGTATGCCAAAAGTAATGCCTTAAAATATAATATTACATCCTGCAATTACCTCCCCCTTCCCAAACAGTACAAGATTAAGCAATTAGCATTTATCCGGCACACCGGAAGTGGCGTAACGACCGGAACCTGCACCGCCATATTTATGGTTTCCCGCGGTTGCGTTTTGATCCATTAAGTAGTTTGTAACTGCATTCGGTTTCGGTATAAATGCGTTTAGTTTCGTATTATATTTTTAAGCTTTTGATAAAATATTTTTGTTTGTATTCAGTTAATTTACTTTCTTTTGTTACCCATTTACACTGTTTTGAGTCCATAAATACAGTGAAAGCGCTTAATCAGTCAAATCAAAACTATGTAGTTTTGAGCCAGCCCCCGTCCATCGTGTCAGCTCCCTCTACTCGCACGCTTTTGACTACAGAACAAGGAAAGTAAGAGAAAAAAATCTTTCCGTGTTCTGTGCTTTTAACTTTTGACTTTGAAATTAGACTTTTGACTTTTGACTTTGTACTCACTGTGGTTGTTCTGCGCGTGCGCCGCTATGAGTACGGTACAGAGCACCAGCCTGCCCCCCTCCATTTTGTGCGCTCTTTCTATTGGTACGCTTTTGACTTTAACTTTTGACTTTGAAATTAGACTTTTGACTTTTGACTTTGACTTTGTACTCATTGCGGTTGTTCTGCGCGTGCGCCGCTATGAGCACGGTACAGAGCACCAGCCAGCCCGCCTCCATTTTGTCAGCTCCCTCTACTCGTACGCTTTTGACTTTGACATTGACTTTTGACTTTGAAATTCGAAATTGACTTTTGACTTTGTACTCACTGTGGTTGTTCTGTGCGTGCGCCGCTATGAGTACGGTACAGAGCACCAGCCAGCCCCCCTCTATTTTGCGAGCTCTTTCTATTCGTACGCTTTTGACTTTGACATTCGACTTTAGACATTTGACTTTGACTTTGTAGGTACTCACTGCGGTTGTTCTGAGCGTGCGCCGCTATGAGCACGGTACAGAGCACCAGCCAGCCCCCCTCCATCGCGTCAGCCCCCTCTACTCGTGCGCTTTCGGGACTCCTTCATCTGGGGACAAGAGAACATAACATTTTATATAAACCATCATAAATAGTGTAGTAATATAGGGCTTCCAAGCTGTTTGCGACTTGCGAGGCGATTGGTCAAATGTAAAAAGACTAATAAAACCCGGCCGAACACGTAAATTAATATTTGGCCGGACACGACCGTAAAAAGCCAAACATGTCTTTCGGCTTATCTGACAACTATAGCCATAGTTATTTAAATTTTTACTTTTTAGCATTCACAATGCAATTTTTATGATTGAAAAATGGAAAACGAAGTATTTAGAAAAAATCAACCCGTCTCACAAATTAACGCTGGCTATACAGCGTGTAAGAAGTATTTGATAAATTCGACGCTTCTCGTAACGACTCCGTAGCTCAGTGGTTAGAGCAGTCGCCCGGATAGCGAAAGGTCGTGGGTTCGAGTCCCATCGGAGCTGGACGGGTCGATTTTTTCTAAATACTTCATTTTCCATTTTTAATCATAAAAATTGCATTGTGAATGCAAAAAAGTAAAAATTTAAATAACTTGCCATAGTAATTTCTTCTTTAGCGATTGAAAAATATCTGGAAAGGTATTTCTTTCGCGTGTGGGGTAGTAATATCCTCACATTGATGAAATTAACGCTGGCTATACAGCGTGTAAGAAGTATTTGATAAATTCGACGCTTCTCGTAACGACTCCGTAGCTCAGTGGTTGGAGCAGTCGCCCGGATAGCGAAAGGTCGTGGGTTCGAGTCCCATCGGAGCTGGATGTGAGACGGGTCGATTTTTTCTAAATAGGTACTTCATTTTCCATTTTTCAAACTATAGCCATGACATCCGAACGAGATAGAGCTCTTAGCCAATCTTATCATAGTAAAGGATAAAAGGTGTTTTATTTTAAACTTCATTCATCAGCTCCGCATTTTTATATTCCATAACATTAATTATCACCCAAGTGTCAAAACGTTATTTCAATTAAAATCTCACGCTTGCAGTCCCTCCCCTGCAATCAAAATACGTTTATCGCTTGTAATAGGTCTCCACATCTGTCGATCAATCTGGTGCAACTGCACAGATGCTCAATTAGATTCGATGGGATTATCACAACTTATCGCGCTTGGTAGGCCAAATGTTTGGGTTCATGGGCATACCCAAAAACGGGCAAGGTGGGGCGCTTGTTGCCTCACCCTCCGAGCCGACTTCAAGCTAAATAGCTTATAAAATGTGCTCAAAATATCGAGATTCCATACTTTTGCCCCACCCTGAAGTAAATGCTGGGTACGCCAAATGTTTGGGTTAATAATATTAGTGGTTACCTATTTGTTTTGTATCCACAACGGGGTAGCTCGTAGCCTTTGTATCGCAATCACATTATACCTAAGCAAGACGGCGAGTATCGAAGAAATGCAGGATCAGCAAAAAGTAAGAATGTAAACATCGACTCGCAAACCTGAGGTCACACACACTACGTCAAGCAAGACAGAACTGGAACTATTCTAAGTATGTATGGAAACATGAATCGCACTTGCAGAGTTTGCAGCGTTGCATAAATTACGAATTCCAACAACTAACATTTGGGCCGCGGTCCCCGAGCACATAGACACCTAGCTCGGAGGGAGTAGGTACTTCCCCTCTTAGCTGAAGACATGACGAAGCATCCTGCCTCTACACCTTCATCACACCAGGGGGCCAAGTCTGCTAACGTTAAGTCACAATCGTGTCTCAATCGTGTTTCAATTGTAGTTCAGTTGTAAGTAGTGCTTTTTTACACGCTAGTTACAAGAAATGTGTACTTTTTTCACAATACTTTGATGGTCATACCACACACTACATTCACATCACATCATACTGTCATAATTCTTGTAACTAGTGAGTAAAAAAGCACTACAACTGAACTACAATTGAAACACGATTGAGACACGATTGTGTCATAACGTTAGCAGACTTGCGCCCGAATTCTCGAACGCAAATCATCTTTGGGAGCGTACGAGTATTCGGGCATTGGCCCCTTGATGTTAAGTGATGTTAAGGCTGAAGATGGAAGGAACTGGCTATCCAATCTGATAAGACATGCCGGAGACAACCAAACCGAATACAATATTAGAATATCTACCACTGCGAATAGAATCCGGAACCTGTGGTGATACCGACTATGAGGTGTACTAGACATAATTTTTCATCATCATTTAATAAAATGTCTTTGGAAACCAGAAGGGAATAACCAAGTATCGGTAAAATTGCCATATTATTTTTTTCAAGTAACATGATAATGCAAAAAAATCCCTTTACTTTCTTACCCCAAAACTGATGTTAAATAAATAATGATGGAAAGATCTCGTTACAAATGATTGATTCCGTACAATTATTGGGGAAGGGGAAATTGGAGGAAACTCGACAACTTGCGAAGGGATGGCCTTTTGATTGTTGCAATAATAAGAAATAGTACACCCAATTAGTTTCGATTGAAAAACTAAACTCCCTGAATTTCGATAATAGTAATAAACCAATTCATCTGGTTCTGCTAAAATTTTCTTCCTTCATAGTTGAACAGGACGATGCCACATATGACCCCGTTTAGTTTCTGAATTCATTTATAGCGACTGGTCTCCAGGCTCATAAGATCAGACTTAAAGTTGGTGTTCCAATATTGCTAATGCGAAATCTTATTCCGCCAAAACTATGTATCGGAACCCAACTGTGACCGACCGTATTTGCTTTGCAGAGAAATATAATCGAAAGGTAAAACTGTATTTATACCAGTATTCCACTCATCCCTAACAATTTTCCATTTGAGTTCAAACGCACACAGTTTCCTGTGACAACTTGCTTTGCGATGACAATAAATAAGTCGCAGGGACAGACGCTGAAAGCCGCTGGTGTTGACCTGAGAACTGGTTGTTTTTCACACGGCCAACTTTATGTTGCTTTTTCGCGGGTCAGTAACGCTTCGGGACTTATATTGGCCCCCGAAGGAAAAACTACCTCGTAAGTCATAAAGGTCGTAAAGTCTGCGCGAACGAAGTCGCGGGCACCAGCTATAGTTTAATAAGAGCGAACGCGCACTTAATGTGATTTTTGACCGGGCGATGTCAATCAACCTGTCGGCCGATAGTTTGGTTTTGAGAGCCTGCGCGCACTTGTGATTTTTAGTCGACCGATAGTTGGTCGATAGTTTAGTTGAATCCGGGCGCGCGCTCACATAGTCCTTCATGCACAGGCCGATAGTTGTGCGATAGTTGTGCGATAGTTGTGCGATAGTTGTGCGATAGTTGTCCGATAGTTGTCCGATAGTTGTACAACTATTAGTTGAGTGCCGTGCGCGCGCTCACATAGTCCTTCATGCACATTACCGCCCGGCCGATAGTTGTGCGATAGTTTTTGATCGTACAACTATCGGCCAGTCATTTTCGACAGTTTGATCGGTCGATAGTTTAATCGTCAGTGCGCGCACTGCCATATAACTCTATACTGAATCCGAGAACGATCAAAACTATCGCCCGATTAAAATCACAAGTGCGCGTTGGCTCTAAAAGCTCCGCCCGTCGTTTTATTTCGTTTAGTTCGTCATTTGGCATTTGAAGTCCATATTATGCCATATGGGCATAGGACATTATCACGTATTCTTAAATTACTTATTTCGGAATACATAATGGAACCAACGGAGATATTACAAATATCACTGTACTATATAGAAAATAGCACACAGACAGAAAATAAACAAAAATGAAAATCCCATTCATCCTGAATCGTGTGTTTGTCACCTAATTCCTCCTAGTAGGCTAGACTGGTGGCCTACCACAAGCTCTTATAGCAGTTATTTTTAAGTTGAGAGAGTGCAACTTAAAAATAACTGCTATAAAAGCTTGTGGTAGGCCACCTGATTTGGTTAAGATTTTGTATGTAGGTATATCTCAAGGTGTTCCCGGATGGTTTGAAAAGACATTTGGACCCGGTAGGTGGCGCTGTTGTCGGTAAAGGCGGTACGATCGCCGGGTCAGCTTGTCTAATATATTACACACCTACCATACATATCCAAGTGGGAGTCGAACCCCTACCCCGGCCAAGACAGCAGTCTACCACCAAGCCACCGAACGCTTAAAATAATAAAGACCTCACCACACAATCCTGACATACTGTCATACACATACACAAATCCTATATAAAAAAAATCCAATCCCATAGTCAAACACGTTGTATGTTTGTTTTTCTTAATCGATCAACATGCAGGGCTGGAGTCAACAAATCAATACGGGTCGAGCCCTCTCGAGGGGAGAAGTAGTGTTGCTCACAATTATTTATCGATGGTCGATAAATTTTATGAACATATGAATAATATGGGGAAAAGGTCCAACAGGAAAACTCAAGAGTTATGGTGAAATATTAGATTTTATTAAGAATTTCACAAGAAGCTTCATCAATGGCAAAAATGGAGAGAGAGCGTGTCGGTAATGCAGTTTAAGACAGTAATGTGGCAGCACAGTAGCGCCATCTAGTTAACATGTTACAATGTCGATAAAACAGTTTTAAATCAAACAATACTATTTTTCATATTTACCATACACCCGCCCCATTGAAATGACACACTATTTCAATTTTCAAACAATTTTCAAAAAAAATAGTTAAAGTGAGAGTGCATTTTACATCAAAATGCATTGAAAACAACTAGAACCTAAACAGTAAACTTAACAAACAATTTATGTATGGTAGTTAAGTAAAAGTAACTCTTGGCATCATACATAAGTACACAACCATATGGAAGTCCTACTATAGACTCATAAAATTATAGTAGAAAGAAAACTAGTCTCAAACGTGGCTCTTCAGACGGGACTGTGACTGCTTATAATTTATACTCGCAAGTGGCTCAAATATACATAAATAATCGCTCGGCCGGGTTTGGTACTCCAACTATGTATCTAGACCTAGGTGTTAAATGTTGATCGAAGATTGCAGTGATCAAAATAAGTTGTTTTTTTGCTTAATGAGCGATTCCTTACTTAGAGCGTAAAATTATTCATAAAAATAAATATCTTAAACCATCTAAGCAACAGTGGACATACATATTCTCTCTAAAGGTAACCTCATACTAGTAACTCCTTGTGGTTTTACCCGCGCGGTTCCTGGTGCCGTAGGAATATTAGGATAGAATATAGCTTATGTTAATCGGGCATAATGTAGCTTTCTACCAATGAAATAATTTTAAAATCGGTTAAGTAGTTTTTGAGTATAACCATTACAAACATACAAACAACAAAACATCTTACTTACCTCTTTTTATTACAGTGTGCCCCTCGATATGATGCACAAACAAAAAGAACCGGATTTTATCCACAAAAAAAAAATTGTACATGTTACGATGCATAAAAAAAATTGTTATAAGGGGAATATTTTGCAAAAAATCGCTATGAAAAAAGTGTAAAAAAATCTCAAAAATGTTTGATTTTGTCTCTTTTTTAGGGTTCCGTAGTCGTCAACAAGGAACCCTTATAGTTTCGCCATGTCCGTCTGTCCGTCTGCCTGTCCCCAGTCTAGCTCTTAAACTCTTAGTACTAGAAAGCGGTAATTTGGCATGAATATACATATTTATCACGCCAACAAAGCAGTAAAGTAAAATTTAGAAAAAAGCATTTTTTTTAGATTACCTCCCCTTCACGAGAAGTGGGTGTGTAATTTTTTTTTCTTGTCTACCCCATAGTGTGGGATGTCGTTGGATAGCAATTTCAATAATATTGTGGGTTTTAAAATACCTACAGTTTTTTGACTGAGGCATCCGTTTGTGAATTATTAAGCTTTAAAGTGCAAAATTTTGTTAGAGTCAAGTGCCTCCCCCCCTGCAAGCCAAATAGTTGTTTTTGGATACGTGAAAAAATTCACGATAGTAGTACATATGACGATGTTAAAAGGAAAACTATCACAGCTAAGTTGGCTTTACAAGTTTTTGAGATATAACACATTTTTGAAAACCGCAAATATAACTTTGTCATTCATACGAATACTATGAAAACAAAGTTATTTCTTTCTGGCAAAAAATGACAGTGGTATTTTTGCTAGGTGTACGTAATCGGTACGTTAAGTGGGTACGGAACCCTTCATGAGCGAGTCCGACTCGCACTTGGCCGACTTCTTTTTAATGTTAGTCTCTTTTATGGATTAATTTTACTCTTCCACTTATTTCCCAACCCTTCACAAGTACATATTTTAGTGTTTATTTCATAACGATAGCTCTTTTGGTATAAAAACTATAATTTTTTGATGTCAAAAGAATCTAAAAAAAAATATTACGTCGTAACATGTGCAAACATTTTAATTATTTTTTTGTCGAAAAAATCCGGTATATTCATATTCAAATTCATTTATTCACAACATAATGTTACAAATTGTATTCGTTACATCATGACCTCTTATAAGGTATTAGTTGTCACAAATAAAATAATAATGTATTACATTTACATATTTAAATTAGTAACAATGGAAAAAAAATCACTTTAATTATTATTAATTTATATTTAGACAACACCCTTTTCGTTTGTACACTATATCGAGGGGCACACTGTGTAATATTAGTATAGAATTGGTTACTATTTAATTTATCGATATCGAGAATATGCTCGAAAAGAGTGTAGAACATCCTTACCGCATATGCAAGACTATTGTATGAGGGGTGGTATACTAAATTGGATGATCGCTTTTGCTGGTGGCAAATCAGCATTTATCCATTTAAATGATTTTACATTTATTTTCGCATTTAATTGAAAGTAGGTAAGTATACCTATATTGGTAATCTTTTACTTTAGTTTGTTTAGTATGTATGACTCAAGGATTTTCTTTAAACTTATCCAGTGTTTTTTTGTATGGCTTACGATTACTGCGGTTAAGCAACTTTGTATGTGGTCAGTCACGGGATGGGTGGCCAAAAATTTACGAGATAAGTACATATGAAATCTTTGTTAATACCCACTAATCCGTGTTGGGCCCGCTTGGTGGGTTATAGTAAGTAAGTAAACTTTTACTGGCCCATACCATACCACACAATTTTACAATAAAGATTAAAAAGGGAAAGAAAAAACAGATAAAACAAACTTAGGTACTTATAGCAACCATAAGTAATCGGGGCACCTTGACATGGCAATAATAATAAAAAAAAAACAAAAAACCATTTGGTTAATAAGTAGGTAATAAGTAATAACCTATGATGAAATAAAAAAGTGTTTAAAACAATTGCTGTTCTCAGTTTCCATAAAAGGTTTTTGTTGGAAATGTTTCATAAGCCTTTTATTTGCATCAAAAACAGTATTAACATCAAAATGTCAACGCGATTTAATAACTAACACAACACAACCGGCGATTAAAAACTTAACCCTTTCCTATTAGCTGGGTCTTTCCGACCCCAGAGATTAGCGCGATGCTTAGCGCAATTGTCTGTCTATCTGGGAACATTAAATCGGTGCTTTCCCAAGGGTTGGTGACGTCCGATGTTTTGCATTTTGTTATTGTTTTGAAACATGGACAATTAGCTATAGGGAGTGAAGGATTAAATTTGTTTTTCCGTGTGAGCAGTTTTGATATTGGTTTTTGCGGCTTAAATAGGACAATACTTTGACTAGCTTATATTAATCTTAATCTTCTACTTAAGAGTGATTTTTACTTTTTTGTATTCATAATGCAATTTTAATTATTGAAAATGAAGTATTAGAAAAAAATACAAATCTCACAACTAGCTCCGATGGGACTCAAACACGCGACCTTTCACTGTCCGAGCGAATGTTACGACGAGTCGTTACGATTCCGTAGCTCAGTGGTAAGAACATTGGAGGATCGGAGCTAGTTGTGATATGGGTCAAATATTTCTTATACTTACTTCATTTTTTAAAAACTTAAATTTCAATATTTAAAAGTGCTTGATATTGCACACCTCATAGAGGTAGTACTCTACTCTCAACATGACAGAGTCAAGCATTTTTCTGAACTTAAACTGTCTCTATTACATTCATATTGCACTAATACAATAACATCAGTACAGAGTTATGAAGAACAATTCTTTTTTTTTTTATTTTTATTTATTATCAATAATGTTTTACATTTGAATCTTACATCTAAGTACATTACAAACCACTGAGGTTTTCTTAATGAACTTGAGTTCGCTTTATACTATTTTACAGTTTTATTATTAATATCTACTTACTTAATCTTATTAAATTATAATTACGTGCCCACTTATATTACTAGTCGATCACCGCCATCCAGCGTATCTAGAAACAATGTCTTCAATTTTTTATTTAAATTATAAACATTGAGAGAGTCTCTAAACACATTAATACTTTCAGAAAATATTTGTCGAGCATAGCATATAAAAAAGTAGTTCGTGGATGTTCGGATGTCCGTATGTGCCACGATTACGCTCGAAATACTTAATGTATTTGTACCATTGTTTTTTAATAAATTCATCACGTCTCACGATTGTTTCCTTTTGAAAATTACTATCTCATTCGGTGTCGCTTAGGCACATGCATCGGTCGCTGTTGCCACTGCACCGTGCATGGCTGGGCGCGAACATTAGCTGTCACTCTGTAAAACACTGGTCTTTTTTCAATGAGCATTATGAGGCGTGCACTTTTGGATGTTTCATTGTTTTTAGTTTCTCTACAGAGTATAAAACAATGTTACTTCCTGCCGTCTATACGTTTAGATCTTTCAAAATACACAAGGAATTTTAATTCAAGAGAAAGGTTTATAATAATATGGCATTACACCGGTGCTTTTCAACCAGGGTGGTTCGATTGTATTAAAAACTGTTTTTTACTTTGACGTTTAGAAGCTTTGCAGACGGCAGGGTGGGCCGGGCCGGTAAATTTTGCCGCGAACGATAGCACAAGAGAATCCTGTACTCGTACTACCAACGCACTTATGGGGCAAAATGACTACGTCGCATGTAAATATCTCTTAGATATTTTAAGACTGCCTCACCCCCTCGTCTGCAAAGAACCTTAAACGTTTTGCTGCACATATTAGCATAAAGCACACGTCTTCTTTTTTCATCATGCGCACGGTTAAACAGTGGAACTCCCTCCCTACGTTTGTATTTCCGTGTTCAGATAACCCGGCTTTCTAAAGGGGTTGGACAAAAAGTTTGACCCTCAGGCTAAATTGGAGCCATAACAAAACCATATTAAAAGTAGGTATGGGCTGAATGAATATGGTATGAGATAGAAAATTTCATAAGTAGTTTAGAAAACACCAAAAAAAAGGAAAATAACACCCAAAGCCCATTCCAAAGTCAACGAAACACCAAAATCCGATTACCACATTTATATTATACACCCCACAGTATATTAACCTCTCATGGTCCTTTAATACAAACAAAATAAGAACCATTTTCATGAAGCAAACTGCTAATACCGATAATATTGAAAAATAACTGGTACAAGAACAATATTTCAACATTAAACGCGTATTCAACTGCGCACGCGTTCGTGGGAACGATACACTAATTTTGAGGATCAGAATACATTTGTGGGGTCCGAAGGTCACTAAATTGACATTTAAACCAATATGTGTGGGGTGGGGTCTCTTGGGCCCGCGACTGGTAGGGGTGGTTTTTGTAGGGTTAAATTGAATTGTTTTCGGTTTTGGAGGGCTAAGAAGAAATTTTCCTTGTCTTTTTGATGGAATATGTTTTCAACAAATCTTTTGATGCATTTCTCGATAGTTGAAATTAAATTGGTATTCTAAAATTACGCTTTTCAATTTATCTAAGCTTAAAGTCGTTTTTATGTAAAATAATTTATGAATATGAAAAAAAGGTTTTAAACTAAGTAAATAAAGCAAAAGCCTACAAAAATACGTGATGAAAATATAATTATTGTGATAATAAATAACCAACAGCCCTACAAGTAACTTTCAGGCGAGATTCGGGATGGTTTTGTTCTATCACTATTTTTTCTTTACTTACAGAATAACATTCCAGATAAAAGCATGCATAACAATTATTTAAAATCTTAATAAAAGATAGAAATCAATAATCATCATTAGCTGAGTACCAGGAACACATAGAGCATAGGAGCACAGAAATAACTGAAGCGTGAACTAGCATTGTCCCGCCCTTGACGAGCGCTTGCAATTTGCGCCCCTGTGAGATAACAGGGCCTGGTTAAGGGCAGATATAAAACGTGAACCAGCAACGAATATAAATTGTTTGTAACGCCATACCTACCATACCATCTGGCGACACTTTATATCCATACCACAGTGTTAAAAAGCACTGTGGTATGGATATAAAGTGTTTGTTTGTCCGTCTTTCACGGCAAAACGGAGCAACGGAGTAATTTTTGGGGCTGGAGAGTGACATAAACTACTTTTTTAACCCGGAAAAATAACACATTCCCGCGGTATAACGTTGTGTAGTCCACGCGGGCGAAGCTGCGGGCGGAAAGCTAGTGATTATAAAGTGAAAATGTGTTTGTTTGTTAGTTTCACGCCAACACGGAGCAACGGATCGACGTGATTTTTTGTATGGAGATAGTTTTGGAACTGTAGAGTGACATAGGCTACATTTTATCCAGAAAAAAAAACAACACATTCCCGCGGGATAACGTCGTGTAGTCCACGCGGGCGAAAGCGCAAGTGGAAAGTTAGTTGGTTAGTTTCCGTATAAGCCTGGCTTACTTTACGGCTTGTCTTCGTCATTTTATCCCGATATTCCCACAGGAACGGATACCACGCGAGTAGGACCGCGGGGGGCCACTTAATTACTAGTCTTTTTATTTTATAACTAGCGGCCGCCCGCGTTTTCACCCGCGTGGTTCTCGTTCCCGTGAGAATACCGGGATTAAAAGTAGCCTAAGTTACTCCTTATTACATCAGCTACCTGCCAGTGAAAGCCGTCTGCCCGTCAAAATCGTTTTAGAGATTAGCCGGAACAAACAGACAGACAGACGGACAAAAATGGTAAAAACTGTTATTTTGGTATATGTACCGTATATATAATCATATGCTATCTTCGATTTTATATGATCAAAGTATGCTATGCATGTAGTAAAAAGCGGTTATTTTAATATTACAAACAATTTATTTATTTGTAATAGATTTAAGTTATTCGTGTTATTCAGTTTGTTTAAGTGGTTCGTCAAAAATGATCGTTTTAAAATATTTTCAATCTAAAGGGGCCCACAGACTATCAGTTCGCCGGCGCCGGCAGGCCACCAGGGGGCGGTTCTCAGATCTATAGAGATATCTCTAATTCGACATCGTAAAATTCTAATACTAATCTTTTCTATAAGCTTTGAACAAAAAAATTAACTGTAACTAGCGCCAAAAATGTTCTAGGCGCGCGCAGAGTTATCTGATACTGAAAATGTTACAAAAAATTACATGTCGACTGACATTGACCACTCGTTGCAAGTCGAGCGCTGGGCATAGACATTTCTGTAATGTGATACGAAAATTCTGTTTCAATCGACATCCGCCATTTTATTTTGACAGTACGCGCCATAGTACTTGGCGGGTGTTGTGTGCCAAGTTATGTGGCGCGGACTATAGAATAGAATATAGAATAGAATATATATTTATTTGCACTTGATTGGGGTTACATGTTACAGGTCAGGTGTCATATATTTTGTAGCTCCTCCCATTCAGCCAACTATCATAGCATGCAAATCTTACATTATAATATGTGTTGCATTGCAATAAAATTATTAACTACAAACCAATTTTTTACATTCAAATCATTAACATTAAGATAAGAACTACCTACCTATGAATATAATATGAAAGATAGAATGATATAAAATAGAATAAAAGACGTTTTTTAACCGACTTCAAAAAAAGGAGGAGGTTCTCAAATCTACTGTATTTTTTTTATGTATGATTTACCCATGTTTTACCATAACTTCGCCAGTTTTATACATTTTAAAAAGTTTTTTAAGTATTTGCATCTGGTAGTCATCATCTCATGCTGATGAGCTGGTGATGGAAGGTACAACGCCTCAATGTTTAGGAGTTAGAGGATAATTCTTTAAATATCGTCTATTCTATAAAGTTCACTGCCACTTGCACTTTCTCCTAACTGAGCGACTTTCCTACGCTTAGTCCTCTCAGATACCACATCAAAAGAAGAAGATGGACGACCTGGCCCAGAATGAACACCGTAAGACGGAAAAGTTTCTTTTTCGTGTAGCCAAGCTGAGTGCCTCATATAAAATAAATCTTTTCTTCTAATAGCATCTAAATATTTTGATTTTATTTTGTTGAAAACGCCTGATATCTTCATTCGAGTGGCGCTTTTTTTATGCTCAGGGCAGTTAGTCTTAGCAATTATAATTTTTTGTAAATTGCGGCCCTTCTGATCGAAGTTTTTGTAGGATCTTGAAATATTAGGTCCACTAGTTCGCGACGAGTAAACTCAACCACTCGATCTACAGCAAGAAAAAAAAATATAGCAATGCCAGTTGTACGTAGTAGCAAACTTTGTTCCTATAATTTGATAATTTAGTACCGAACCATAATTTAGATCAAGATTTCGTTGCAGAAAGTAGCAGAAAGTATATACTTTTAGCATTTTGAATATTTTTTTTTATGAATTTTTACTTACTGATTTGAATGATTTATTCAAAGTAAATATAATAAAAATTCTAAAAATATTAATATCATTTCTAAAAGGTAGTACCTTGAACTTTAGAATCCATTTTGCTAATCTTGAAAATAACAAGAAATAACAAAATAGCACACAATTCAAATTCCTTTAAATTTGCTTACAAAAACACCTTGTTTACTATATCGTACTTTGATAGGTGATATCTCAGTATATATTAGAGATCTACCGTCCATATTTTATATTTTGATGACAGACATATTCTATTTGAACGTTTGATGATAATTTTTCATGTACGTTCAAGTTGAGAAAATTGGTTTTTTTCCGCCGGTGGCAACACTGTGCGTTGCCTGCTAGCGAACTGATAGTCTGCGGGGACCTTAAAATTAATTATTTGAAGATATGCTCTTGTGGAGATCCTTGGGGGAGGCCTATGCCCAGCAGTGGGCGTCGTTCGGCTGACATGATGATGATGATGCTCTTTCAACTATATTAAGGGCTTATTACACGTATCTTAATTAAGATCCTAATTAAGCATACATTGCTCGTTTTGATTGCATCACTTGCTAAAAATTAGCTTAAAGACAACAATGTATGCTCAATTTAGAATCTTAGTTAGGATAAGTGTAATAAGCCCTTTACTCTCTCGTTACAAGGTCTTCCACCGTAGGATTAGCGAACCCATGGCGTAGCTTCTTTCACGTTTACAAGTGCTTTAGCATCAGCCTAGCCTAGAATCAATAAAAGTTTTTCATTTTCATATTATTTATTTACAAAGTACACGAAACGTTAAAGATGTAGTTCATTGGGCTCAAGATCTTAAAAGCCCTTAAAACACGCCATTGAGTCCCTCCCTGTCGAAAAAGGGGTCGAAATTATTTCGAAGGGTTATGAAATCAAATGCCTTATTAATTTGCGCCTACCAGACTATAGAGACTCGGAGAGGAAATTAATGCTGGAATGTGTGGTAAGTACCTAACTCACATTAAATCTTAAAATCGACCCCACTCACATCTAGCTCCGGTGTTTGACAAAATTGTGAGTGGTAGCGACGCCACAAGATTCTAATAAAAAAATTGCTAACACTCAATACTCAATGCTTAATTACTTTGACAGGTGACAGTAAATATTTGATTGTCCAACTCATTTGTTCATAGCAGTTTTAATTGGACAAGGGGTCAACGTCGCGGGAAGCCGCTGGATGCGTGCAGCGCAGGACCGATCCTTATGGAGATCCTTGGGGGAGGCCTATGCCCAGCAGTGGGCGTCGTTCGGCTGACATGATGATGATGATGATGAGTTTTAATTGACTAGGTATTTATTACCAATTATTTGGAGTTTTGCTTAGGAATCAACCATTTTTCTGCTAGATTCAATCATTATGTCCCAAAAAACGGGACCTTCTTTGTGCCTTTTTTGTCAATAATTGCCTGGCAACTGTAATAAGTTCAATCTGGAGCAATTAAGTGGGGCGATGTTGCTCCATAATTCGTGGTATTGTGTGGCCGTATTTTAGCAACAGGTTGCTACATTTTGACGTTTTGCCATCGCCCTTATATCCATTTATCAACGTCGTGACGTCATATTTGGTGGGGTTTGCCAGGAATTGCGTATCGTATAATATCTTCACATTGATGAAATTAACGCTGGCTATACAGCACGTTAGAAGTATTTAATAAATTCGACGTTTCTCGTAACGACTTCGTAGCTCAGTGGTTAGAGCAGTCGCCCGGATAGCGAAAAGTCGTGGGTTCGAGTCCCATCGGAGCTGGTTGTGAGACGGGTAGATTTTTTCAAAATACTTTATTTTCCATTTTTCAATAATAAAAATTGCATTGTGAATGCAAAAAAGTAAAAATTTAAATAACAGGAATTGCGTAATTTTAGTTGCTCTTGTAAGCACGCCATAACATCCTTTCTATCTTTTTCTCGTGTTCTGTGTTATATAATAGACTCAAACATGCATGACTATCCACACCGCCATCTTACAGTCTTACCCCCACTCGTCCAAATAGGAAATAAATATTAATTAAACATGTATTAGCGCCCGTCAGGTGTTTTGGAAAGCTCCAAATTATTACTGTGAAAATATACGGAGCGGAATCACGAGCAGACAAGAACACACCTCGGTTTAAAATTCTTTTTAAACACATAAAGATACTTTTTAATTTAAAAGGCGACTGACGGCTTAAATCTTTAAAAGTGGAAGGTCTCCAATAACAGAATACCTAACCACCTCTATTTTTTTTATTCTTTTTTTAAGGGGCTTTTAACACATTAAGGTTATGCCAGCCCCATCATAGCCTTATTACTTAGTTAACTAAATTATTCTATGAGAAATACTATTTAAGGCAAAACAATAGAGTTTTCTGGCATCATCACTTGTGGGGGAGGATAGAGTGTCATGGAACATGTTTACATTCTGCACATTTAGGTGTATTTCTTTTATTAGATCTCGTCTTGTGCTCTCGTTTTGGATACATTCCACCAGCAAATGGTGGACGTCTTCTATTACACCGCAGGTATTGCAATTCGGCGTCTCTACTTTCTTCATCAGAAATGCAAACTTGTTTAGGGGAATGTGTCCAGATCGAAGCCTTAAAGCTATTTTGACGAGTTGTCTGCTTAAATTACCTACTGCAAACCACGGGATTCGAGGGGTTACACATTGTAGCGTTCTGTTCCATATTCCTTTTTCTTGTGATCTTAAATCAAAATACTCTTTCCATTTGTTATGGACTCTGATTTTTACTTGATTTAAAATTTCTGTATAATGAGGTCTAACATTTATTTCATTACCATCAGTAGAAGCATTTTTTGCTAAAATGTCATCCCTCTCGTTTCCCGCTAGGCCCACATGATCACCTCTATGATCTAGTGTTGGGAACCTGCCTCTGGTATTGGACCCAGTAGTGGTCCCGGGTTCGATTCGTTCGGTTGGTAGTCGGACTTTTTCTAAGTCACCTGGATAGCTACAACCATCTATTTTAAGTCTACCGCCATAACAACATTGCTCACAGCATTGTTGTTTTCCATTATTTAAATACAAAATAGCAAGTTCTTTAGTGATTGAGGATTCCGGAAATAACGGGTTCCCACTTTCAGTCTTATCATTACTGAATGTCAGATGAGATGAAGACGAAGCTAGATGCATGCCGAGCTTTTCGACTCATAGAACTTCTATTGTCGATAGAAGTCTCACATATGTGTTCCGTACCCCTATGTACTGTATATGTTATTTTATTATCTATTATCGGCAGTAAACTAACATTATCCCCGTTGATGGATAACATAACCGCCGCGGGCCTGAGCGCAACACATGCACCTATGTTTTCACAACAGTGTTCTCAAAACATTTTGCTAGCGGCATAAACAGCTATGATTTACAATGCAGAGTTATATGTGATTAATATGCATATAGTATGTGTTGGAAACACGTAGTAACTTGAATTATTGCTCGCAAGTTACAATCTATTTATACTATACTAGCGGATCCTCGCGGTTTCACCCGCGTGGTACCTTTTCCGTGGGAATATCGGTGGGAATAAAATATAGCCTATGTCACTCGGGAAGAATGTGGCTTTCTTAATGGTCAAAGAATTTTCTAAATCGGTCCGGTAGTTTCGGAGCCTATTCGATGCAAACAAACAAACAATCAAATCTTTCCTCTTTATAATATTAGCAATGTTTCTAATAATTGTTTTATTTATTCAAAAATTCCTTTTATTTGTTAATACTTATAAATTTGAATATACAGCGCAGCTTGCAGTTTCCTTTTCATTAATCCTATAATATAATGTGAATAAGATTAAGATTAGTGTGTCCATTAAACTATTTGATTCCTTGTTTAGTTGAAAATTGTTTACTGTTTTAGGTAATAAGCAAAATTGTACTTAATTTAAGCGGTATTCTGTATTGTGATGGAAAGTAACCTTACTATTATGTAAAGGTCATTTTTCAAATTTGACGACTCTGTATAAGTTAAAACAGGGAGAAAAAAATAGCCCTAGGCGAGTTTCTTGCCGGTTCTTCTCGCTACAAAGTCTCATGCCGTAGGATTTGCGAACCGATGGCGTAGCTTCATTGACGTTCATAAGTGTTGTTAAACAAACCTAAATTGAATAAACGATATTGAATTTTGAATTTTGAATTTTGAATAGACTAGCCGCCCTCCCCTGGTTTTGCCCGCGTGTAAGTACTACACGACCATATCCCGCGTGAATGTGATATTATTCCGGGATAAAAAGTAGCCTTTGTCACTCTCCAGCTCCCAAAGTATCCCCATTCGATCCGTTTGCTCCGTTTTAACGTGAAATACGGACAAAAAAACAAACACACTTTCATATTTTATAATTTTTGTTTGGATTTGACGACCACCGTGGTCGAGTGGTGTACGGCGCCGGTTTTCAAGGTAGTACCTACCACATCTTTTAAGACCCGAGTTCGATTCCTGGTCGGGTAAAAATTGAAAACGAACTTTGACGAAGGTGGGTGGTAATTCCAATCTTCATAACACCAGGTTGTCTGGAAAAAATCGCTCTTAGCGACAAGTCCGCCTTTGCCCACATAATATTCAACCTTTTCTGATGTATTTTGTATTGTATCTCTGTGTGGTCAATAAAGTGTTCATCTATCTATCTATCTATATATCTAAGACAGGAGTGTTAAGCAGTTAAGCAACTTAGCTTACGTCTTTATTAGATTGGAGCGATGTAGTATTTACTAGTAGTGTAGTCAATGAAGCTAGTTTACCCCCACAGTAATTCCTCAGTCACAAAAAACTTTACAGCATGATAAAGTATCAATAAATTTAAAGTATGGTATAAATTTCCAAAAAATAATAATAATAGAAGGTTAGGTATTTTTTAATGAAAGTCTTATTTCATTGATATCTTTTTTAGGAAAAATGCTCCGTCTAAACTTTCTTCACCGGACATATTCATGTAACGTATAAAAACAATAATATAAAATATCCAAAAAAAATATCCCAGCAGAAACACCAAATTTTAATACAACAATTGGGGTGACTTGAACTGAAAAATGTCTCTGTCGAACTTTTTAACGGAATTATACCATTTTGCCAAGCGTACTCATGCTTGAAAAAAGTTTTGGATTTTTATCAAGTATCATGTACTAAGTAGTATAAATAACTCATTTGGTAAAATAAATTTGGACTGAGAAATTACTCGGTTCAATATACAGGGTAATTTTTTTATCAGTGCACAAATTTTTAGGATCGACTCAGAATCGATAAGTGAACAAATTTCTCCTAGAAACGTGGGTCGAAATACGACAACAATTTTTGGTCTTCCCATACTAATTCGATCACGTGATCAGTCCGATTTGTATGAAAGGTCAAAATTTTTTTGTCATATTTCGACCTATGTTTCTAGGAGAAAGTTGTTCACTTACCGATTCTGAGTCGATCCTAAAAATTTGTGCACTGATAAAAAAATTATCCTGTATAAACAGATTTGTATATTTAGGTATAAATACCTAACTGACGTGTGAGTTTTTTTTTTGGATAATTATTTAAAAGTTTATGGCTCATGCTATTTTATAACCCAGCAAAGTTAAATCGACTGAGGAATTAGTGTATGGGTCTCCATACAAAGAATCTGTTCATTGCCTACACTATAGTAACTATTTAGTAATCTGTGGTAGTATGTCTGATCTCCTCGCGGTTTCACCCGCGTGGTACCCGTTCCCGTGGGAATATCGGAATCAAATATAGCCTGTGTTCCTCAGGAAGAATGTATTTAGCTTTCTAATATTGAAAGAGTTTTTAAAATCGGTTTAGTAGTTTTTCAGTTTATTTACAAACAAAAATACAAAACCGCTATTTTTATTATTAGTATGGATATTTAGAACTACAAATTAAAATCAAAACATCTACAACACTGCCTACCGTCCCCCATTAGAGCCTAAATATAGATCCCAAGGGTAATAGTACGCTCTTCCTAAAAGGGTATACTGTACTGTGTACCCTTGTTCTTTCAATTTAATTATATTTTAGTTAGAGAGTTTTAGAAGTAAGTACCATGTACTTTAAATAGGACTTAAAAGTACTTAATTTAGAACTCTCTTAATTAACACTAAGCTCATGTGAAGTAGGTACTTCAATTAATATATATATATATAGTCCTCCTTATCGTATCCGATAACGGCGACCCTTGATTAATGTTAAATTGCAATTCAATTATACTAAATTATTTACTAATAGAAAATTAAAGGTTTAAAATTATTATTAAATTAAATTAAATTAAATTAAAATTATCGTACGAAGAATAATTTATTCTTCGTACGATACAGAGGGCCTACTCTGAAACGCAAAACCCGAAACTTCGGTATACCCGTCCCTCTCACTCTCTAGTCGGGACAGAATCGAGTGAAAGGGGCGGGGCTAACCGAAGTTTCGGATTAGCGTTTCAGAGTACGGTCCCAGTTACGTAGCCCCGGTTTCGTAGGCGGCCGAAGGGGTAGCTTTCTACTGGTGTAAAATATTTTAAAATCAGTTCAGTATAGTTTTTGAGTTTATGCATTACAAACATCACAGCCGTCTCTATCGTCTTCTACAAGCCATGCTATGATACGGAACGGCAACATTGCTGTGAACCGGTTTACTCCTCTGAGTACTAAATCCTATGGAGGTGGCATACTTACGAAAAAGTGAAAAATTTAAGAAAATCTTGGAGTTCAATTTTAAACTACTGCTAATTGTCGTATTGGTTAAGTTAAGTAATACGTAACGTAACGTATAAAACTTAACCATCTTAGATTTGCCGACGACCTTGTACTATTCGAAGAAACACCAAGCGATCTCGAAATTATGATAAATAGTTTAAATACAGAGAGCATGAAGGTTGGACTTAAAATGAATATCAGTAAGACCAAAATATTGACAAATACCACAAAATCTACTGTCAAAATTGGAAACAAGCATCTGGAATATGTAGATGAATACATATACTTAGGTCAGATAATTGCCACAGAAGATCAAATGACAAAAGAAATTAAACTTATAGGGCTCGTGGTTTTTTACTATCACATTTTTCCTATAAAAGAAATTAATCTAAGAATAGCAACTGGTTGGAAAAAATATTGGTCGTTGAAAGAAATTATGAAGTCCAACGTCTTAAGCATGTCAATGAAAAGAAAAGCATTTAACATCTGCATATTACCCTGCTTAACCTATGGAAGTGAAACCTGGGGACTTACAAAAGCCTTAAGAGACAAGCTTGCCATAACTCAGAGAGCAATGGAGAGGAGTATGATTGGTTGCAAACGTCAAGATAAAGTAAGAAATAGTGACCTAAGGACAGCAACGAAACTCACTGACATTCTCACTAGAGTAGACCAACAGAAATGGAGGTGGACAGGCCACATGTTGCGCGATAAAATGGAAAAGTGGGGCAGGAGAGTTACAAAATGGTACCCAAGAGATGGCAAAAGAAATAGAGGAAGGCAACACACGAGGTGGGAAGATGACCTAAAGTTGACAGCAGGTCCTAACTGGAGAAGGGTTGCCCAAGACCGGCAACAATGGAAGTCGTTGGAGGAGGCCTATGCTAGGAGGCACACCGAACTTAGAGATCTTTTGTAGTTTTCTTCTTTAGTTACTTAAGTTCGGAATAAAGGGCTTTATTATAATTGTCGTATTAATCGGTTCGTCAAAATCGGTCCAGACGTTTCAGAGATTAGCCGGAACAAACAGACAGACAGACAAAAATTGTAAAACATGTCATTTTGGTATATGTACCGTATATTTAATCATATGCACGTAGTAAAAAGCGATTATTTAATGTTACAAACAGACACTCCAATTTTATTTATTTGTATACTTAGATGTTAGAAGATATGCCATCTCCATAGGATTCAGTACCTACTCGAGGTTTACTCGCTGTTTACCTGTCAAACGGTGCAAAAGGTGTCAAATCGGTTCACTTAAAACTACGTTGCCAACTTTATGCGCATGGCTTGTAGAAGACGATAGAGATGGCTGTGCAAACATACAATAAAAAACACAGCTTTTCTCTTTATTTTATTACTAGCGGCCGCCCGCGGTTTCACCCGCGTGGTTCTAGTTCCCGTGGGAATATCGGGATAAAAAGTAGCCTTAGTTACTCCTTAATACATCAGCTACCTGTCAGTGAAAGTCCCGTCAAAATCGGTCCAGCCGTTTCAGAGATTAGCCGGAACAAACAGACAGACAGACAAACAAAAATTGTAAAAAAATATAATTTTGGATATTTTTTTTTGTTTTTTTTTTGTAAAGGGTGTTTTTTTTAGAGGTATAGAACTTTAAGTTGGCATAACTTTTCAAGATGGCGACCGATTTGACAGCTGTCAAGTGATTTAGTCTCAGTTTGGTTTGGCAATTCATCGTGAATAGACTCACGCCTGAACAACGCCTGCAAATTGTGCAGTTTTATTTCGAAAAACGAAAACGAGATTGCCGTTGTTCCCGATTTTCATAAGCGAATTTTGTTTAGCAATGAAGCGCGCTTCTGGTTGAATGGCTACGTCAACAAACAAAACTGCCGCATTTGGAGTGAAGCTAATCCTGAAGTGTATGTCGAAACACCGTTACATCCAGAAAAACAGACTGTTTGGTGCGCTTTATGGGCTGGTGGAATCATTGGTCCGTACTTCTTCAAAAACGATGATGGCCAGAACGTTACAGTCAATGGTGATCGGTGTAGAGCCATGATTACTAACTTTTTCATTCCTGAATTGAACAATCATGATGTCCAGGTGCTGTGGTTCCAACAAGACGGCGCAACATGTCACACAGCTCGTGCCACAATCGATTTATTGAAAAACACGTTTAGTGACTGCCTAATTTCACGTTTTGGACCTGTGAATTGGCCTCCAAGATCTTGTGATCTGTGGGGCCATGTAAAGTCATTGGTCTATGCGGATAAGCCACAAACGCTTGACCATTTGGAAGATAAAATTCGCCGTGTTATTGCCGATATACGGCCACAAATGTTGGAAAAATCATCGAAAATTGGACGTCCAGATTGTACTACATCCGAGCCAGCCGTGGCAGTCATATGCCAGAAGTCATTTTTAAAATGTAATGCCACAAGATTATCTTTCGAATAAAAAAAAAATCACGTCAATCGTATAATCCATCGTTGTTTTATTGCAATTTAAAGTTCTATACCTCTAAAAAAAACACCCGTTATATGTACCGTATATATAATCATATGCATGTAGTAAAAAGCGGTTATTTCAATATTACAAACAGACACTCTAATTTTATTTATAAGTCTAAATTTGTTCAGAAGTATACATGTAAGTATTTAAAACCTATGTGTGAATAAAATATTTTGGTTTGCCAAAGCAGCTATCAGTTACGATCGCGATAACTCCCTTATAGATATTGTATGACACAATCCCTTATTTATTAGATCGAAGGGTGGCTTGTGTGCGCACGATTTGATCATAATGCGAAAAGTGTGGCAGACACGTGCCATAGTATGATACTTTGTTTGAAAACCATTAATACTAGTACCTACCTACCTATTTGTGAAAGTCTGTTTGTCTGTTGCCCTTACGCACAACTTCACGTCTCGCAACTCACAAAATATATGAAATAGGTTTAGAGGTATGTAAGCCAGTTTTGATTAATTTTAGCTTAGAAATTGATTAAACCTTGGAGAAGGACATAAGATATTTGATTAGATTGACATATTTA
Organism: Crambus lathoniellus; assembly: GCA_949710035.1. Taxonomy (NCBI): domain Eukaryota; kingdom Metazoa; phylum Arthropoda; class Insecta; order Lepidoptera; family Crambidae; genus Crambus; species Crambus lathoniellus. The sequence goes on from OX453321.1 coordinate 16,877,332, forward strand.
ATTTAATTGTGATTGAATTAAAAAATATATTGAAAATTAAGTATTTAGAAAAAATCGACTAGTCTCACAACCAGCTCCGATGGGACTCGAACCCACGACCTTTTCCTGTCTGGGTGACTGCTCTAACCACTGAGCCACAGAATAAGTAATAGCTACGGAGTCGTTACGAGAAGCGTCGAATGTATCCAATATTTCTTACGCGCTGTATAGCCAGTGTTAATTTCATCAATGTGAAGATATTACTATCCTCACACACGGTAAAGTCTGTACGTACGTACATATTATAATTCCGTGTCCGTTTCCCTCCCGATGTAATTTGTGTGTTGAATTTTGTGCCTGAGTATCCAGACATTTTGATAATGTGACGATTTGCTAAATAGATGTTCTGCTATACAGACCATCTAATATTTGGACGTTTTGCTACATAGACATTTTGCTAATGAGACTTACTGCTAATTAGACGTTTCGCGCTGTTGGACATTTAGCTACTTAGACCTTCTGATCAGGAAGGGAAAGAAATACCTTTCCAGATATTTGACAAATTATTGTAAACTAGCGGCCGCCCGCGGTTTCACCCGCGTGGTTCCCGTTCCCGTGGGAATATCGGGATAAAAAGTACATATAAACCTTCCTCTTGAATCACTCTATCTATTAAAAAAAATCGCATCAAAATCCGTTGCGTAGTTTCAAAGATTTAAGCATACAAAGGGACATAGGGACAGAGAAAGCGACTTTGTTTTATACTATGTAGTGAAAAAATCAGCTGTTCCATACATTTCAGTCGAGTCGATGTTGTACTTTTGTATGGAACATTCGATTTGCGATTCCGTGGTCGACCCCATAGAAAAAATTGTTCGTATTGATGGACACTATCATCCCCTAAAATCTGTAAGTACCTACTGCTTTTTTTACCTACCTGTATATTCTGTGACCTTAGTACGCTACGTAGTAGGTAATTTATAGTAGATATCTATTCTTTGACCTTAGGCGCTACTCGGAAAAAGTATGGACTTTTTGATATAAAACTATAGGACGGTTAGAGTTGTTATAAATCTGGTAATAAGATATATATTTCTTCATACCTTTATCTAGAATCGTATAGTTTCCGCAACACGATTTTATGATTTTGCCTCGACACTTTTTCTTTTCGAAAATACCTCTAAAAAATACGAAATATCAAGATTATTCTTAAATGGGGTTACATATACTATTGGAAATTGGTTTAATTAGTGGAC